>JANVCC010000185.1:6461548-6581065 GCA_025345505.1 Todiramphus chloris collaris
AAAAAAAAAAAAAAAAAAAAGGATCATGTGTTTACTGAGGAACATTATCACTAAAAATCTTCTCACTAGTCTCCTGGAGCCTGTCATCAGCGACACGTGCTATTACATCCTGTCACTGGCTGATGACCCATACCCTACAACCCTGAAACTCAGCAAGTCTGGTCATTACGAGCCCATGTAACAGTTTTAATTAATACTGAATTTTACAAAAGCATGTCTCACACACCTAGCAGCTGCCAACTGTTTTAACTCTTTCCAGTGATCCACAAACTGAGCCAGTCTCTGTTGTATCTCCTCCTTTCCAATCGTGTTATCATCTGAAAGCTTCTTACCAGTGTCCAGAACACCCTGCAAAGCAGAGAAACACAGTTAATGAAACATCACTTGCTCTCCTGCCTATCTGGATTCCAGCAAACCTGTTACTGGCTCTCACATCTGCCATAAGCAAGAAAGATGCTGCTTATAGAGAAATCTGTCAAGGAGAGAGGCCTTTACCTGGATAGCAGGTTCATGGGCAGCTAATTCTGCTTCTAAGCGCTTGTGTTTTTTCCTAAGGTTCTGCACACCCGTTAGGTCTCTGCCATAGTCCTCTGAGCTAACCAACAGTTTCTTCTCTCTGAATTCAAGAGAGGAGGGAAAGATAAAATTTGAAATTACTTCTGTAGCTTAAACCTGACAAAAGCAAAAAAAACCCAACAAAACAAACCCAAACCATTGCAAATAAGGAAACGCTCCTCACAGCACAAAAATCTTGGATGTAAAAAATTGTGAACATGAGTTATCAGCAAACAGCAGCTGGCTCCTGGCAGCATGTTCACAGGTAACCTGGAGGAGGAGTAACATGGGGGAAAGAAAGAAGGGGGTAGAGGGTCTATTGCTTCTCTCCGCAGGACAGGGTTTCTCTGTACTCTTTTCTTTCCAAGAAGGCAGATCCCTTTTGTAGTTTACCTGCTATTGTCCCATTTTATTTTTTTTTTTATTTATTTTACAGTCATGACAACAGAAGTGCTCTGATTTGAATGATTTCCACCAGGCTCACTTCCTTCCCTCCTCCCAAGCTAGTAACAGCAATATGGAAAGAGCAATTGCTTAATTGCTACAACTGGCTAAAACAAACAAAAACCCAAAAAGCATGGTTTGAATTTTTCCTAGGAACTTTCCCAAGAAGAGTAGAGTCGAATTTCAAGTTATCCAGTTCTGGTCTAAACAGCATGACTTTTTCCAGTACAGAGCTTTCCTTCTTAGGGTTTGACTGAAGAAAACTGTAGATAAGAAGCCACACCCAAGCTAGTGCTTAAGCCATTTCGAATACAGTTTCCCTTGACGGAAGGGCAAAGGTGATTTCTTGTAGAGACGGTTGTGGAAAAGGCAAGTGATAACATGCAGCCTATGAACATTGTTAGCAAGCTGCCAGTAAGCACAGGCCCCCACGCCACAGCCCAGAACTTCCAAAATACCCACTTGATCCAGGACTCCTCATCATCCATATCACGGAAAAACTGATGCAAACGGTGGGACTCGTTCAGCTTTGCGCGGCGCGCAGCTGCCATGCTCTTAATCCTCTGGAAGCGCCCGTTAATGGTCTCACGTTTATCCTTCACTTGGGAGGTATCGAAAGCACTGCTGGTCATCAAACTGTCAGCCTGACTGTTCAGGTCCTTCAGACGATCCTGGAAATGGGGGTGAACATGTGTGTGAATTGCTTGGATCTCCTTTCTGTGCTTGTTATGTCAGCATAAAAATCATAATCCGACTGCTGTGCAGAGTCACAGGTTTTATGAAGAAAATGTGTTTCATCAAGTATCTAACTGCAGCGTGTACTGAAGTGGCATCTGCTGAATTTGCTGATTACCAAGATTTATTTTCCAAAACCAAAAGAGAAAGCGATACCTCATGAGCAGATATGTCAGCTTCCAGCAACTGGTGTTTCTTCAGAAGGTTGTTAACTGATGCCAGGTCCTTCCCATAGTCTTCAGATGCCAACAAAGCCTCCACCTGGGGACGGGGAAGGAAAAAGGGGATGGAGAACAAGTTGTGTTTTCCCAAAACCTTTGAAATGATCATGTCTTTAAAACTGTGCATATCAATAATTTTCTCCATTTTCTAAGTGTGAATAAACCTTTGCCTCATCACCTGTTCAATTCCTAGCAGACTCTATGCTATTTGCATGCTATGCTGCTTCTGGCCTTATTAGTTATAAATAACATAAAAACATCCACGAGATTTTCAGTCCTAATAAAGAATTTTTCCAGCCCAACCCAGACCTGCACACAGTCTAACATCAAGAAAAGGAATTAGAAAAACAGAAAAACAAGTCTTGCTTGTAAATAATCCCAGTACCAGTTACCTCTGAAAGCCAGAAATCAAAGTCCTTGATTCCAGTATTGAAATTCTGTTGCTTATTAGCTTCTTTCAGTTTCTGACTCTTCTCTGCAGATTTCTGCACCAGGAATTGCCACTGGTCAGCCAAGGCAGCCAGGCGTGCCTGTTAGAAAATGGAAAAGGTGAATGCTACAAACTAAAAACACAGGTTCTGATAAATACAAAACCAAAATAAGCTCCAAGTTTGCCTGCTGATTCCAGATACTCCAATTTCACAGCCACTATTTCATGCTGCCTAGCTGTAATTCAATTGAACTTTTACATCCTGATCATAGGATCGGAACACTTCTCACCCTTAAGAACACAGCAGAATGATTACCAGGATTTCTACTAAGTAGCTGAAATAGAAGAGCTTCTATAAAACCAGACTTGGTTTTGAGGGGCACTCTCCTTCCCCAGTTATCCAAACACTTCTCGAAACAAAAAGTAAGCAAATCTTCCAAGACTTGTACTTACCTTCACAGCATCCTCACTGCCAGCACACGCTCCTCTTTCTATCAGCGAGTTCCCCATGTCGATGACTCCGCGGATCCGATCTGCGTTGGCATGGAGCTCAGCTTCAAAGGCTTGGTGCTTCTGGTGTTTGCTCTGAATATGACAAAAGCAAAACTGTCAGAGACTGCCCAAAGGGCTCCTAAATTGTTCTCATGGGCTGAGAGGCCAGCACAGGAGTTGTCGACACAGAGAAAGGGGTTTGTATATAGCCTAAAGAAGTTCTCTCTCATCAAGAATACTCTCGTTAATCTGAGTAAGCTTTGGCCCAGCAAAACTGCCCGTGAGCTGAAGCGTAACAACTCCGGCAACATTTTACAGGTGCCCATGCAACGCTCCTTGCATGAAGTGTAGCTGTTACTCGAGTAAAGCTTTCTCATTTGCAGTGCCATCACCCTTGGAAAGCAGCAGTTATACATACTCTAAGTGGAGGTGCAGCACATCATCCTTTCTACTCCTATTGTAATTTCACAGGCATCTGTTTTCCTTCCTAATCTATAGGTACTTAAGAGAAATCACTGCTGCAACCTTTCTGCATGGTTTTGATATTATATATATATACACATGGCCAACATTATATATTAAAATAATGAACTAACAACCAAAAATCTCTGTAAAATTAGCAGTTCTATGTTTAAAAATTTTCTCTGCCGAGTTGTGAGCACCATGAGAACAACAGGAGCCTCGGTGTGGGAGGCAATACACGGCCCTCTCTCATATATACATGAGCCATCCGCCCACCGCGAAGGTAACAATAGCACAAAAATGACAAGACAGAATTTACAAGTATTAACTGGAAATGCGAGTGACATTGGACATGGGTGTAAAATGCCCTGAGAGAGTGGAATGAAAGGAAATGTTAGGTCAAAAATAAAAGGTGGAAAATACTATAGCGCTGGCATGAGAAATTCTGCATGAACTGCTTTATTTTGGGAACTGCTAATCCTGACTGCTGAGATTTATAAAAATGCACCCTTCAAAGCTGGAGTTACCAACATGTAAAATTCAATTAGAAAGCTGCCAATTGTATATCTCCATGTAATTACCATAAAAACAAATCCCAGACAAGGCTTTTTGGTTTACAGTAGAATTCTTATTTTTTCAACTAAAAGAAAAAAATATAAAATATATATACAAATTAAAAAATTTAAATGTACCACAGTCTCAAGTGACAAACAACGATTCCTTCCCTTCCTACTCTAGTTATCTTCCTCCTTCCCTTCCTTTGTTCTGTCTTCTCCTTCCATATATCCTCATTTTACTCCACTTCTTGGATTCTTACAAGTCCTGTCAGCTTTCCAACTGGTACTTGCCTTTATCTGGAGTTTGCCTTCTCTATTACTCCCTTCTACGCTACTGTTGCAAGAACTAAGCCATCTAGATCTACCCTTTTATTGAATCCTCCTTCTTCAGCACTGGATTCTACAGACACAAGCTAACAGAGCTGGTGTTATGTTGTGTGTTACATCATCACCACTGAAGATCCAAAACAGGGATGACAGGCCCAGCAGCCACATTTCTGAAACCCATTTTACTATGGGTCACATCCTGAAAAACCCCACCAAACTACCTCACTAGTGCACCACAAATTAAACAGATCATGCAGAACAACCTGCAAAATGAATACAGAAATAAATGATGCTGAATAGGCATTAACAGAAGCACCACGCCCGTAACATGGAGATCAAAAGCTGTACCTGGGTGTAAGTGAAGAACTAATAGAAAACAAAGCGATTGCATGAACTGATGGATGGAGCAACAGACTGCAACCAGACCTTGTGCTCACACATAAGCTTGATAAAGAAAACAAATCCACATACCAGGGCTAGTCCAAACTACTTACCAGCAGTTTGGAAAGCTATAAAACAGATTGAGAGAAGCAGTTCAGTGCATTCGTACTACTTCATAAACCAGTATTAAAACGTAAGAGGTAACTTTAATTAATTATTCCTTAATACTGAAAAATAAATGAGACTTCACATTTTAGAACATAAGACAGATGAGACCCAAGAACTCCATGTCTTTATTTTATGATCTAGATACTGAGAGTAAGACAGAATAGCTACTTGGGGATTTCTTCAGGCAACTTGCTGCTGCAGACACCACATATCTTATTAATTATATGCATCAATAATTACCAAGTGAGTTCTATTTTGAGTCTCCTTTCATGCATAATGTAACTTCCATTTTCTCCTCATTAAAGGGAGACTAAGTCCAACACGGTGCGTTACCCTGTTACCACTGAACAAGAATTCCTGAGTGAATTTTCTCAATCCAGGGTGCGCTTTGCCAAGTTAAAAATTCTGTTTTGATTTTAGAGCTGACAACCATAATCACCTGGATATTTGTGGGATCCTTATAGGACTCATCACTCGCAGTTTGGAGCTTTTCACTGATCCAAGCTTCTATTTCATCCACATCACGACTGAACTGCTGGAGTGTCTGAGATTCTCCTAGCTTTGACCTCTTCTCAATCATCTGAGCTTTCAGACGAAGCCACCTGTATGCCATTAAATATGTATGCTGAGTGAAAAAGCAGGACTGCACATGATATCATGTTTAACAGCTACAAAACACTGCCCAAGAGCATTCTCTGTCAGCTGGCACCTGCACCCCATTGAACAGGGCAATACTGACCTGTCCAGAACCTCATTGCGTCTGTTCGCAATCACTCCTTTTGCATAATGATCAGCAGAGATCAACTGGTCAGCAAAAGACTGCAAGACAGCAATTTTCTCTTCCTGTTAAAGACAGAAGCCATAAATCAGGGCTGTGGTTCCTTAAAGTCAAGTGACAAGTAGGGTCTGGTACACAACAAGACTTTTTTTCTTCTTTAAATACATTTTAAGTGTGACTATGAAGGAAGTCTGTCTTCTATGAGACTGGAGAGTTCAACTCCAGAACATGTTTTACCTGTGGCATTTAAGAAAAAAGTATCTTTTGGACTTTAAGCTACAGCAGTATGATCTCTCAAGAAAAGCAGGCAGTGTTCTTTTACAAGAAACTGCTAATATATTTTTATCTACTCTATATATTTTTTCTACTCTGCACTGGTGAGACCACATTTGGAGTATTGTGTTCAGTTCTGGTCTCCCCAGTTTAAGAGGGACGGGGAAATACTAGAGAGTGTCCAACAGAGAGCTACAAAGATGACTAAAGGACTGGAAGGTCTCTGATGAGGAAAGGCTGAGAGCCCTGGGGCTGTTTAGCCTGCAAAAGAGAAGACTGAGAGGGGATCTTGTTAATGGTTACAAATCTCTGCAGGGTGGGTGTCAAGAAGGGGCCAGGCTCTTTTCCGTTGTGCCCTGTGATAGGATGCGAGGGAATGGTCACAAGGTGAAACACAGGAAGCTCCACCTCAACAGGAGGAAAAACTTCGTTACGGTGAGAGTGACAGAGCCTGGACCAGGCTGCCCAGAGAAGTTGTGGAGTCTCCTTCTCTAGAGGCTTTCAAGACCCTCCTAGATCCGTTCCTGTGTGACCTGCCCTGGGGGATCCTGCTCAGGCAGTGGGGTTGGACTTGGGTGATCTCCAGAGGTCCCTTCCCGCTCATGGAAGTCATGTGGCATGGCAGTCACTTCTGCTAATAATCTGCCTGAGAATAACTGAACTGTTTTCCCCTTACTTCTGCTACACTCCTCACCTGGACATTGATTGCCTTATCAAAATCTTCATGTTTCTTGATAAGTGCCTCCACACTGTCTAAGGAGTCTCCTTTATCTTCTGTATTTAGGAAAGCCTCTCGGGCAGCCATCCAGTTTTCAGCTTGTTCACAGTCCCGATGAAACAGCTAGAGAGAAAAAACTCCAAAGCATGAGAAAGACAGACCGAGAGCACTTGCTCATCACTATGACAGAATAAACTTCCTTAGGAAAGGAGGGATTCTTTTTCTTCTTAAAAATGCCACAGAGTACCTGTAGTTCCAGGCACTGGTCTAGCATCATTCTGCGCTGGACCCAGGCCTTCTCTAGGTCTGTCCGTTCTTGATCTAGAATATCCAGTTTCTCCTTGATCTCTGGGCTGGCATAGTGTCCATGAGCCAGAAGCTGTTGTCCAAACTGTTCAAATGCCTGGAAAGTGCCAGCCCTTGCATCTATTTCAGTGCGGTGTTCCTGCACAGCACAGAGATGTGTTATTAAATAAATAAGACAGTAAAGATGGAACTGATCTATTTTGGGAACTCTAAATGGGAAGTGACAGAAAAAGAAACATTCGCTGATGTTTATGATTACACTCTTATCATCTTTCACATACCTGGTGCCTTTCCAGTAAAGCCTCAGCTCCAGTCACATCCTTTGCAAGTTCATCTGAGGAGACCAGGCCCCGGATTCCATTGATCCATGACATAAGGTCCCTGAGAACACACATTAATAGGGGATTTTTCCCTCCCTCCACTGAAATAGGTCAGAACAGGAAACACAGCTCTTTTCTGAACCCTTCCCAGAAATATTCCTGCGGAACAGTAAGCCACACATACTTCACTAATAATACACCAGCCAGACGAGTTGGTGGGGAGGGGAACAGCATCTTTACCTGAAGTCACTGAGGAAACGCTGCAGGTCATGAGAATCTCCAAGCTTCTCTTTGCGCTGGTCAGCACGTTTCCCCAGACTATTCCACGCCTGATTCAACTCAGTACATTTTTCTTGGAGATCTTCAGCAGATTCGGGATGTGACTGGATCAGACGCTGGGCAGTTTCACCAAGAGAGTTCACCTAGAATGAGAGAACGGGAAATAAACACAATGAAGACAATAATAACCTTTTCTCTCATTCAGTCATTTCTGCTAGATAAAAAGAAAGCTTTTGGTTTTGGCCTCCTCCCAATCTCACCTTGTCTCCAAGAGCTGCCAAGTCTCTCTCAAAGCCTTCATGCTTGCGCTGCAGAGCCTGCACGCTGGCCAAGTCATGTCCATAGTTGTCTGTATTTAATGCTTGATTTTTCTCCTCTATCCATTCTTTTGTTTCATCAGCATCTCTGATTTCAGTGAAGGAAAAACAGAGAATTAAAATGGAGGTCATACAAGGATCTTTGACGCCTAGCAGGCCACTGATTTCCAGAGAAGCTCATGTAGTTGATGGGTCTCTTAAATTATTTCCCAGGATGACAGAAGTGAACTTTGGCAACACAGGACAGTAGCCCAGCCCACCCAAGTCCGTAGCAATTCCACACTTTCATGTTAACAAGTTCTCACTGGACCACTGGTGGTCTAACTTCAACTGAAGAAGCTGGGGGTTGAAGTATGATTTGTTTAGAATAGGTCCCAGTCCATTTTAGAACTCTCAGTAGATGAAGTCCTTTACTGCATTCAGACCATGATATAACCACCTCACCTGTGAAATCTCTGGACTTCATGGGCACTGCCCAACAGCTGGCTTCGCTCCTCTGCTAGCTGCTGCAGAGATCTCCAGCGTTCATTCAGTTCCTGCAACACAAACCAACCAACCCCATGGGTATCACAGACCACAGGTTTGCAGCGTTACCATTTACATGAGACACTCTGGTGCTGAACTCACTGAAGCTTTATGATGTCAAACAGAAAACTTTAGTGAACAAAATGTTACTGCTTACTAATCCACACCTTCTTCATTCTGCTGACATTTGCAGACATGGCAATAATTCCTGCATCTCCATTCTTACAGGCTTACTTTCAAGGGTCTACTGAGAAAACTGACAGCAATGCTGGAAGATCTCCTAAAATAGCTATGCTTCTTTCTTTTACAGTATATAAACTTCAACAAGCAGTCAGTAAAATAAAAAGTCAAACCTGGCTTTTCATTACAGGTGAAGGTTCCTGTATTCTGCTTAAATCTAGAAGAACACACAAATTCAAGTAGCCTAGTTAAATAATTTTAAAGGTTTCTCCCGAGATGTAAACCCAGATGATTTTATGTATATAATAAGATACTGATGTAACATGAGAAGCAAATGCTGTGTATGTCAGTATTTCTTTTGATAAATGGATTCAAAAGGATTTATAAATAGTAATGAAAGAAAGATTACGAAAAGGGAGGGTAAAAAACATTCTCAGCTTTTAAATCATCTCAGAAAAAGTTCTATTCTTTATTACCTTGATTGAGTTAAAGGTTGCCACCGTGTGTACCATCAAACGTGCAGACTGTATGAAAAAGCAGAAATAAAAAAACCATAGCATTAAAGTCATCTCTAAACCCATCACAGTCAGAACCAACTGAAAGAAAACTCCTTAGAAATCTATATTGGCTTCGCCTAGGACAAAACCACACGTTTTGTAAAACAAAACTCTACAAAATGCAAGAGGAAACATCCTAGATTATAAAGGTTTCAATAAAACTGTTGAATTCTTTAATTTTGTATACTTCAGAATGGTATTTTCAATACGCTGTTTAAGATGAAAGAAGCAAACAATAAGAAAACCAATACAGGTAGAATTACAAAAGTGACTAGGAATCATTAGTTGCAATACCCAAGGCATCACAGGTCAGAGTAAGAAGAGTTAGAAATCTACTTTTCTGACAATGATGGATTACTTGCAAAATTAACCCCTTTGCAGATACAGCAGAAAACTTAGTTTGCTAAGTTACTATGAGATTCTTAGGATTCAACACACATGTGTACAATCCAGGAAAAAAAAAGAAATTAAAAAAATCACCAATTTCTGTTGCTATGGCTGCATTTTCTCCAGTACTGTCAAAATACTGCATGCTTATCTGGTTTTCCCACATTCACCCAGCTTAAAGATGTACAAGCAGCTTTAAGTCTATGAGGGTGGATGTAAGACATGAAACATAGAAATGAAATACTAGATAATGGACCATGCAAAAATATTCAAGGAATTTTTATTTTCTGTGCCTCAGCAAATAACAGCGATTCCATTCTACGCCTCTAATGAATGGAGAAAGGCTTCTAACTGTTGTAGAAATGAGCTAGAGATGAATAATGATACTGCTATAAACATACAACTTATTCCTTACTAAAGGAATGTAGACATAAATGGCTTTGACTTTCAGGAATAAAAACATTTCTCACTACACAGAAAGAACTCAGGCTAAGTGATCAGGGACTACTTCCCATCTCGTGTGCCATGTAATCCCTAAAGAGGTTGGTAATAAAAACTGGAATCAGTTGTATAGTACAAGCCCAAAACAAAACAGGGTTTTGCAGCAGAGAGGTAAAGAAAACAGACTGTTGGCAATGTCTGTGGCTACAGCTATTCTGCTGGAAACCCATCTCAGCTTTTCTCATAATCATACCTGCAAATAGAGCTGACATAATCACTTGACTTTGCTTAGAGGGCTTTTATTTTTAAAAGAGTAGTATCTATAGGACATCTTTATATAGTTGCAACTATATGAAGTGAATTCCTGATGAATGCGCAACAAATTTTTTTACTCTGTGTGTTAAGAAGTCACTAAATCAATATTAATTCAAACACTTGCTGAGACCAGAAGACCATTAAAATCACACTGACAACAGTCTTTTAAAGAAAAGAAGAGGGGGAAATGAAAATAAAGCAAAGGGGCATATAAGGAGGTGTATGGTCTAAAAAAGATGAGGCTTTGTAGCTTTTGTTTTACTTTCCTGTTGTGTGCTACCAGGTAACGACACCTACCTTCCAAGGAGAGGCTGTCTTAGAATCAGTTTCATCCTGTTGGAAAATGTGAAGAAACAGCTTTAAATAGGAAGCAAAATCTAAACCTATCAGAACATACTACGAATCTTTCCACGTTCTCCATGTTCAATCCTTTACAGAGTAATCAGCTTTTACAAGTATTTGCACCATTTTGGGTTATCCTGCTCTGCACTGATTTGTGCTGTGGGATAACACACTCAGGAAATAAAGGGATCATAGATAAGATCATCTTTTTATGTCCATTCAAAGTCATTACTGTGTTCCTTTATGGAAACGAGCTACAATTATGGCTGAATTCCTACTTGTACATCCCAAATCTGGTATAATTGCTATAGTATCTCAGAAATTAACACTTACCCTGGGCATCATACCATAGACCTCCTGCAATAAAAAAAGGACAAAGAGAAACAACTTGTTATTTTCTAATAGAAAGAAAGTTTTTTCTGTTTTTTTTTTTTTGAGAGAGAAGATAACAGGAGATGGGCTTCCATCCTTTTCCTACAAATTGGTTACCAGTATGTCATTAAGTGCTCACACAATCTGAATGTGTAGCAGAAATGGAAGTTTGACTACTCAGCCACCCACTGCAACACACCACCTTAGAGCTCAGAAAATAAGCTGCTTCAATACACTGTTTGCAATGAATTGAATTATTTCTAGAAATAGCACAACTCTGGGAAAAGCTGAGGGAAAAAAAAGCATCTTACAAAAAAACCAAACCAAACAAACAAAGCTTTATATGGTGCAATTTGCACTATTTAAAAAGAAGCAATTAAAAGGATACCCTTGTGATGGCTACGCTACAGAACAGGCACTAAGCATCTCTGGTTAGAATACCAGTATTACCAGACCAGAGAGAAAAATTAAACATCTAGAATTTTGCAATGACATGTGAAGTGGAAAAGGCTTTTGCAAGAGTAAGTCAGAGAAAAAGGGGACCTGTTGCTGTACGGCTTGCACTTCATCTGCCATCAACCCTTCTGACTCCAGGTCATTCGCAACCTTGTTTATGTCCTTCAGACGTGACTCGTTAGCTTTTAAATCCTGCACAGAACAGTGAAATACCACAGTGTTAGCAATTCCCACAAGCAGAGCAAGTGGAACAAGCTGACACACCAGAGGTGCCAAAAAGTACACAGTTGGTAAACAGCAGGAATTCAGCGCCCTTGACCTTTCCAGTTACCAGTGAACACACAATGCACGAGAGCCTACACCGAGGCACCTCAGCTGCCAGCACCAACGGATTAAAGAAACACACTATCAGAGTTCTCCATACATAAAATTAATTAACAATCAGGAACAGAATACACTTTTAAATTGTCATGTATAGGGTGTTACCACCATGCAGGCTGAACACTATCATCCATTAGTACTGCATGAATTAGCTAAAAGGCCAACTTAAAAAGTGATTTTACGATGACACTTAAATGCTTCCAGACAAATTCACTGACAAAGAGCTTTCTATAAAGCAGGAAGGGAACTCAGTTAAAAAAGACACAGTGGAGAACTTGCATTCAAATTTTAATAGGAGACACATTTTCTTTTCAACCATTATTTTACTTTAAAAGAGCCCAAATCCAGTAACTGTTATCATCATCTCACCTACAATACCAGGCTAGCTCAAATGGGTTGTTAGCCAACTTTCAACCTGTAAACACGGTAACATCCACAGGACTGTTACATCACTGTCTTTTCCAGTGTATAGAGTCAGGTATCTCTGCCTTTCTGTGCTCAGTATCTTACCAAAGTACACAGACTACATCTATTGCTCAAGTGATTCTTTCACATCTCATGCAACAGAAAAGAAATAATAATAAATTAACTGGTATTGCAAACATTGGGAGAGAAAATAAAACTGAAAGCCTACCAGCATTTTGAAGCAGAGAATTTTTTTTCTTATCTTGGGAAAAACTCTACAGATGGGAGCTAAACCACATGTTTTCTTTTGAGAGAAAGGCAGAGGAACACCTTAACTGAACCTTAAGCCTCACACAAAATTAAATTCCTCTGAAGCTTGGCAAGTTTTATAACTGAATGTGCTGAGAGTTTTGGTTCTCTCGGAACCAGGAAGTGTGTAGCAAACTGGAGCCTGGAACCAAACTGAAGATTTCTGAATGTGGGATTCTCTCTATCCTCACAAAACAAACTGTAACAATGCACGTATACCTTTTTACTTCCAAACAAAGCTATGCTTCCTGCTCAGCTATGAAAAATCTCCAATATATGATCAACAAGCCTGAAGGGAAAGGCCAAAACTAACACACAGATTACGCAGCTTTACACCATACCTTCTGAAAATCATCAAATTTCTTCTGTAGCACCTCCACCTGCTCCAGATCAGCACCCACTTCCTCACTGGTGAGCGCAGCTTCCTTCTCATTGATCCACTGTTGAAGTTCATTAGCTTCACGGAAGAGCATAAATTTTTTGCAGCTTTTTTCAAGCATGCCTTTACGTTTTTCTCCCAGTTCAAGAAGAGAGTGATACCTGGAAGAAGCAGAAAAGGAAAGCAGTCAGACTAAACTGAGCAGAGTCACAGTAATTTACCAAGCACTGTTATCACGAAAAAGTCCTCGATACTCTGGGCTGTGATGTCCACACATCAAACTGATAGCCATCTCTAAGTCTTTCCGTGGAAGCAGAGACTGTCATTTCCTGTCTATCCTGGTTTAAGATTATATAGAAAGGAACTGAGAATCTTTCTTACTAAGATGGAATCGAAACATTCTATCCTGACTTGAGGAGAAGACTGGCAGCCTGCCCTGACTGCAGACGTTTGCCTCAGCATACAGTTTTAGGTTATTAAATACTTGTGAGGCTCACAGGATCTGGGGCAAAATTGCCTGAGCAGCAGACCTTACCTCCAAATTGCTCTGCAATACTTCATAAATTAACAGAATGCTTTCACTTTTAATTCTCAAGAAATATATTCTCTATGAAAAGACAGTCAAGGGACAGCCAATGAACACTGTTACTTTGGATCTACCACCAACTTCCAAGACCGTAATGCAATCTTGAAGTCTTTTCCAGAAGACGTGAACATAAGCTTGAAAAATTAATGTTCTGATAAAAACCAATCATCCTATAGAAATAAATTAATGCTTTTTCACTACCCAGCATGAACGTTACTTCGTGATAAACCATGAGATAACCCCACCCTGCCCAACCTCTAAGACGTCCATGTGTAATGTAATACTTGGTGTATATGTTTATATAAACAAACTAATATTTCTATCTGCATCTCAGAAAACACAAGAGATCCTAAAGGTAGCACTAAAGCCTCATTTGGTAAGCAGAACCAACATAATGGAAAATAACATCAACCAATTTAGCAGCACAGAGATGACCAACAAGACAAGCAGCCAGCTGCCCAGCTGGCTGTAAAGAACACATGAAACAGGTACCACGAGGCTCCTCTAAACTAAAACAATTGTTTCCTTCTCATCTCTTTGGAGCAGCTTTCCCAAAGAAAGAAACAAATGAAGGGAGAATGAACAGTGACAGCATGGAGACAGCACGGTTTAGAAAGGGCTAATCCTACTCACAGTTCTTCCACCTGTTTCATACGCAGAGATACACTGCCGACTTCCTTAGTTATGAGAGTCCTGCACAGACAGAGGGAGCACAGCAAAATGCATGCAAAAAATTAGTCAGATTAACAAAAATAATGAAAGCAGCAGCTCCATCCATGGGTTGTCTGCAGGAGGAGATGGTTAAGAGTTCACACTTAAATGGAGAAAATTAGGTGTTGTTCAGAAGCAAACGAAGCAAATCAGACCAGGAGTACAATTCACGTAAGGAAACCTCAGCAGTACAGTTGAACTCTCTCTATAAGGTCTCCTCGTTTCCTGATCATTGTGCCATGTGTTTGTAAACTGAAGGGTGGTCCCCACTCCTTGGCTCTAAAACAAGGCACCTCTGTTCTAGTTCTTAAGACCAGCATGGAAACCTACACACTAAGTTACACACTATCAAAATCCTGAACGATGCACCACAGTTTTCCAGCATCCTTTCTTCTCAGTGGTGCAGACCTTGTACATTTATTTTATTTTATTTTTTTTGTGGGGTGGGGGTGTGCTTTATGGTTGTTTTGTTGCTTGATGTTTTTTTAAATCTAGAGCTAAATCTAGTAATTATTATATGTCACTGTAATAATTGGTGACTCAAAACAACCGAGTGAGAAGAAATTCTGATGTAGAATGACAGTGTAGCTGTGCAAACAGATGGGAGTATGCATAAAACTTTCAGCTTTGGCTTCCAAGTGGATTGATAAGATGAGCCAGCAGCTCACAGCTATCACCCACAGCCTTCACTTGAACTAATCTACAGCTACCATGTGCTTTTGAAGTTCATTACCAGGCAGCCATGCAGTTTTCTCTATTTGCTAGGGCATGTTCCTCTTTTAAAAAAAAAATAACAAAAACCCAAAACAAAACAGGAGGGGGGCACATTTTAGCCCATATAAGGGCAACAAATAATGGCACCACATTTCAGGAAAAAAAGTTATGAGCTAGCACCAAAGTAGTCACAGCTCCTAAGGAGGTCACCTCCAGAGGCAGCCCTGTATAGGGAGGGTACTGTACTTTACGTAACCTAATTTAAGAAAGCTTTTCAAAACAGATCACACATTAAGCAGTGACAACTACAAATACAAGAGCTGCTTAGGACAGATAAAACTCACAAACAAGTTTAAGTTGTTAAGTACAACAACAAAAGGAACATGTAAAATACTGAAGTGAGACAGCAAGTTGAGCTCTAGTGTCATGAGTTTAACAGTTAAAAAAATGGAAAAAGCAACAAGAAAATCTAGAATAAGAACAACAGAATATGGTGCCCCTGGTAAGAGAGTCCCTTGTTTTGCTCCAGTTTATTACTCCCTAGTGTAAGAGGCATTGACCTAAACTTCTGGCATATGTAAGGCAAAATTCAAGCCAGCACATGCTGGAAGAGCTTCCTATCAGTTAGATCTTACTGGTTGTCAATCTGCTCCTGCCGCAATGCTATGCTGCCTTGCTCTTCCAGGAGATTCTCACGGGATGCAGACTGGGCAGGATCTAGTTTTTTCACATAGGCAGCTGGTACAAAGCCCTGCCGGTCGTTAACTTCAACCTTCCACCAGTCCTGGAAAGAAAAAAAACCAAAAAACAGCCGCTGTGAGGCAAGCACCAAGCGTATGCTGAGCAACTGAAAGCTGCAAATTAGAGGCTTCTGTTAACACAAGGAAACCAGTGATGCTCACAACAGTCTGCTCTATTTATGGAGATCATTTTAATCAAACTGTCTCCTGAAGGCATCTAAGTCTTACTACCATGTCTCCTCTGGTGTTTGGTCAAAAATTCCTCAGCAGCAGGGAATTAAGCTTTCTCACAGACACATGCCCTACAGTGTACGCTGTTTATCTGACTTAGAAAAAACTGGCAGCTACAGAGGAGTCGAGAGAATGACCTAAAGGTGTAAGCTCAAGTGCTGAAGAGGAACGTGGACTAAATGTGCAAATTCTTTAACTTCTTTGAATGCTCTTATTAAAAAAAAAAAAAAACCAAAAAACAACCCCAAAAACCCAACAAACAAATGAAGAAAAAACAAAAACCAAAACAAACTCACAAAACAACAACAAAGCAATCAAACAAAAACAACGAACAAAGAAACAAAAAAAAATAATCACAAAATAGCCCCAGAGAGCACACAAAACTGACTGAGCCAAGCAGTTCAGCACACCAGAAGGCAAGAGCGTACCTTGTTGGTGCTGTTGAGTAAGGTGAGGATATCTCCCTTTTTCATAGTCACCTCCCGGGGACTCTTCTCCTGGTAATCATAGAGTGCCAGAACAAGCTCTTTTCCAGTTTCATCATCCGTGGGAGCAACTTGTTGCTAGCAAAGAAGGAGCACAAGAAAAATGAGTGGTTCCATGTTTATTACAACCCATACAACTGTCCTAAAAAAATACTTCAGCCTTAGTTAAAGCTGTTGTAGCACCTTAAAATGATTCTTGTTGAAACATATGTAATACAGATAGACTTATTTTAGGTGCTGTCTGGGGTCAAGCCTTGAAAACTGCCACATTATGCTGTTTTCTTCCAATGCCACACAGCTGTTGCTGTTATGATCATAAAAACAAACCACTCATTTTGAGAAAACCAAGTAACAGTCTACAATACATTCTCAAAACCAATTGTCATTAATCTTTGTCTTTACCTTCTGCTGACCCAAGAGTTTCAGCAACAGGATTAGCATCTTTCCTTACCCTGCATGACTGGGCCTGTTCTCTTAATGCCTGTATGCTGCTGCCGTAAGCGGAAAGATCAGACATCAAAGCTTCATGTTTCTTCAGAAGAGCCTGAAAGTGAAAGGATAAAAACCACATGTACACCTAAGTCATTTTAGAAATACCACCCTGTTTAAAATATGTACTTTGGCTCCATACACAGGGAATGTGGATTTTTTCAGAGCTGCTAGTCTTGTGACTCTCATGAGAATAACTACTTCTATTTATTCACAGGCTAGATAGTAGTCCAAATGCTTCTGGTGCTTTTCCTCTACCTTATCTCCGAAACATTCTTTTGTTGTGACCAGGAATACTTCACATCGCTCTGGAAATAGCGTTAAGTTTGAAAGTATGCCTTCAAACTGCACCTCCATTCGATGAAATGTCACTCAGCAGTGTCTGGGAGATGGTGTTTGGCCACAAAACCATACCAGTAAAGTAACTCCAGACAAAAAAATTACTTCCAGACCAATGAACTGTTGAAAATCAGACCCACACTGAAATGCAACATTTAATGAGAGTAATACCAGCAAATTCCTCATTTTACTTTACAAAAACCCTATAAAAAGTGAATACAAATGTGAAGTTCCCTCACAACTAGTTTAATATACCAAAGAGCAAAATTTCATATGCAATAACTAAGAGACAGGAAAAACTGCCATCTTTTGACCCCGAGCCAAAATTCAGCCCGATGTAGAAACGTTCTGCTTTTTTGCTTAAGAATCCTGAAGTTAGTAGCATTCCTTATATTTTTACCACTGGGCAAATTCTCACTGTGTTTACGCAAAACTGGTTCAAACAACAAATCTCAAATACCTCAGCAGAGTCTTCATCTTTTCCATAATCTGTACTGCCCACAATGGGCTCCTTTTCCCTCATCCAGGATTCTGCTTCATTAGCATCAGCAAAGTACTGCTGAGCTTGCAGGGAATCCTCGAGGTCTTGTCGGCGCTGAGATGCTTTAGCTTTCAGAGAGTCCCATTTTTGGTTCAGCTCATTCAATTTGATTTTCACATCTTCAGCTGCAAAATGTCCTAGGTAACAGAAAGAGTGAGCTGAAGGACTTCAGGAGATATAACTAATACACACTAAAAGACTACCTGTACTTCTCGAAAGTCACAGAAAATAGACTGATTTAAACCTAAGTAGCTTGTTCTGACTAGAATAATGAAAGTACAACTCAGCTTGTCCTTTTACCTCAGACTGGAAAACACTGTATCTGTCAATCAAACTGTACTAGGAATATTTGAATCATTAAGAACAAAACAAACAACTTCGTAACATTTCTTTCCAATGATGAAACAGGAAAGGTCATCTCTTTCCACTGACAGAGAGTTTTGACAACAGACAAATGGTATTTCAGACAAGTCTTATGAATCCTGCAATCAGGGAAAATTTTTGTGTTAGTTTGTTTTTGTTTGTTTGGGGTTTTTTTAGTTGTTGTTTTGTTTGTTTGTTTTGTGGGGTTTTTTTAGTATTTGAGTGTTAGGAGCACCCAATCAGAAATAAAGATAAATGCTTATCTAAAAGCAGGAATGACTCTTACTGTCTTTCTGGAGGATCATTTCACACATCATGATTATATACCTCAGATACAAGCCTTTAATAGATTTAAAAACAGACTAAACATCACAGGCACAAAGCTGTTGGATATAGGACTCATGTGTTTGTCAAGAGCAGATGGAGATTTGTGAAAATTGTGACAGGTTCCCATCAAGGAATTTATTTTTATTTTCAGGTGAATGACCAGAATTTCATCCTACACGCAGGTACCTATTGCTTGGACAAGAACAGGCAATAATTCTTAATTGTACAGGGCCAGAGAACAAAGTCCTGCACAAAGACACCTGGATTTCTGAAAGAGTTAAAAAAAACCCTTTGAGACATACCCTCTTCCACCATAGCATTTCCTTTCTGTGTGACTGCTTTAATGCGGGGCTCATGGCCTGCAATTTCTGCCTGCAAAGCCTGGTGCTTCTTTAACAGATTCTGGACACCAATTAAGTCCTTGCCTGAAAGATATAAAATAGTTAATCAACTTCAGAGCCATCAGACCAAACAAAAATTTCAACCAGTGCTAGGCAAGCTTGCAGAGTTAAGTACTGTCACAATGAAGACAGAGCACTGTGAAAACAAAGTTACCATTGCAATTGTAGCAGTAGCGTAACAGTTAAAGAACCACAAGTAATAGCAAATACGTAACTCCAGACAAAGTTAATTACAATAAGCATTTCAGAAATTTCCAGAAGTGTTCCATAAAGAGACAAGTTATAACAGAACACGCTGATATCTAACTCCAGAGATACCCGGATGGACCAACCTCTGTTTGTTGAAGCTGCGATAGGTTCTTTTTCCCTAATCCAGGTCTCTTCGTCCTCAATGTCGCGGAAAAGCTGCTGCAGACGAAGAGAATCTGCAAGTTTCTGCTTGCGAGCTACCATGGGATCCTTCAGAGCTTCGTAACGAGCTACTAAAGCTTCTTGTTTCTTCTTGATATTGTCAGCATCAAAGTGCCCAGCATCTTGGAACTGGCGTGCCTGGATGGTAATGCCATCTATACGATCCTACGAGTAATTCAGCAATAGCGAAAGTCAGAATTTCTGTAAGATGGCTGCAGTGACTGAAAACATCTTCAGGTCTTATCCAGTAAATCATATTGTGACAAAGAGAACCTCAACTGCATGCTGCCAGTGCAATAATTTTCCTAATAATTAAATCCTGGATAATACTCAACACATTATGTACATTAAATTGGTTTTAATCTGTCAATTTCATAAAATACACACAAGATTCTCAAAATTACATAAAATTTACAGATGTGCTACTTGGGACAAACCATTTTTCAATTAATTCCAGTTGTGGCAACACAGATTTTGTTGATTTTTTTGCTGTGGATTTAATTCCTCTCAAGATCATTTGCAAATGAAATAACTATTCGCTGTAAAGTTCTGCATTTAAAACCTGATCTGCTTTTCCTCTCTCCATTTCTTAGAGCTATAGTAAGCCAAACTGAACAAGAATAAGCTGTTTGCAAGTGGAGAGTCTAAGGAGGAATTATTTCCTACACAAAGCACATTTTTAAGTTGGTATTCACAGTACAAAACAATGCTGTGCTGTCAGCAGGTCACCATATGGAATTATTTTATTTCTTCAAAAAGCTTATTTTTTGTCAAAGTTGTGAAAATCTGTTTCTTAAGAGACATGGAATTTATGTTTCAGTTCAAAATATTTCCAATAAATAAACTGTGAGGCCCAAAGCTACAAAAACTATGGACACACAGACCTGCTATGGTCTCTGGAGTGACTACTCTTAAGTGAGCAGATCTAAAAGGGCAGGTAGAAAAATTATTTCCCTTACCTGATGGGCAGCAACATCTGCCTCTAGCAGGGCATGTTTCTTCTGGAGATTCTGAACATTAGTAAGATCTTTTCCATAATCATCGGAAGCCAGGTGTCCCTCTACTTCATACAGCCACAGTTCAATGTCTTCCACATTGCGATTAAACTGCTGCTGTTGATTGGCTTCACGCAGTTTTATACCTGACCAAGAAAGAGGAAAAGATGACTTAAGTTTTCCCACTTCATCTAATTCAGTTCCTGTCTTCTCCCAACTGAACTCTCTGGAAAAAGAATTGCCTGTATTCTTCTGAGCAACTCATACCTTTGAGCTCAGTGGCCTCCAGAAGTTTTTTCCACAAGCTGATAACCTCATTCATGCGAGCTGCCACTTCATCAGATGCATAGTGATTGACATCAATCAGCTTCTGGCCAGCTTTCTCCAGGGCATCAATACGACTCTGATTAGCAGAAAGCTCTGCTTCAAAAGCCTGATGTTTCTGAACTTTGCCTTGCAAGTTTGATGGATCCTACAGATGGAAGACAAAGAGCTTTTCAATCCAAAATTAGTATCTATAACTGCCTGAAGAATTTCTGAAATTGGACTACATTCCTACACATGCCAAGATGTCAGTAGAGGATTTGGTGCCAAATATATGTCTTTGAAACCAGAAGACTTAAGTTACTGAATAGCCATGATTAGAGTACGATGGGAAAATGCCCCCTGGGGTCAGGAAGAAATTACAATTCCTCCTGCAGTATTCACATACTGCCTACTGTCAGCAGCATTTTGGCTGACACTGCTGCGTATCACTACACTGATTAGATTAAGCCTGGTATTGCTTTAAAACTACTGTAACATTCATCTTTGTGTTTACCTTGTAGGCCTCATCTGTTGCAGTCTTCATTTTTTCATTGACCCAGCTCTTTAGCTCATCAGAGTCTCGGAAAAACTGCTGCAGATGGAAAGAATCTGCCAGTTGAGCACGGCGGTACATAGCTCTTTCATGAAGGGCATTTCTGCGGCTCAGCAGCTGGGAAAAAAAGTAAAAGATTTTGAATTCCTCCAGCTTGTAAGAGCCACAACTTTTGGGAGAGCTCTGCTGACTTCTCCTATATTGTAGTCATGGCATTTAGAATAATAAAGCAGAACATGATGCAGAGTCTACAGTCCAAAGCTATTTTAGATACTTACGGCATCTCTGCGTGTAGCAACATCATCCATGGCATAATGGTTGTTCTGAATCAATTTCGTAGCAAACTCATCTAATGCCTAAAGAGAAAACAGGTTTCTGTTTACTTGGTGTAAAACAAATGGCTTGTGTGACTTTACTTCTCAAAAGTTTATCACAGTAAAGCTAACAGAAAGCCATTAAGATAGCTATTTTTAAACCCTTTTTTGTCTGTACCATCATCTTACATATAGAAGAGCATAGATTTGGGGCAAATATTTATCCACACGTATGCTGGCATGATATGTAAGCACTGGGTTGGGTTACTGAGGTCTCTGAGGCAGCATTGAGCCCTGTCTGATCTTTCCCACTAATTTCCATTTTAGACACAATATACATAAGTTAGAGATAATACAGCTCACATAACAGTGAATCATTCTGCACAGGAAACCTCATCCTTCTCTGCCATCACAGCAGCGTCTCCCCCCCAGTCAAGAAATTCACTCATTTGATTTCTTGCCCATTTAGTGGTCACTAATGTAATTAATAACGTAAGTCAATAATAAAAATTATGTTAATAATAGTAAGACAGTAATATCTTACTGTGATTTTCTCCTCTTGGGCACTTAGGGATTTCTCAAAGTCTTCATGCTTCTTTAGGAGAGCCTCCACACTATCCAGAGAATCACCAAGGTCTTCATTCAGCAGAAATGCCTAAAGTAAGGAAATAAAACACATTTTTCTGTTTCCATGCTCAGCTGCTCTAAGTCAACTGAAGCATGGCCAGTGATGTTTTTTTACTATATGGCATTATTTGAAAGTAAAGGTTGATCCACTGGGATGGTGTTCCCTGTACCCCTCTAACAGCCAAAGGTTAAGCATAATTCTTCTTAGCTTCTTATTTAAACAGCATTTTACAGGAGTTAACAGACAAAAAAAGCAATCTCAAGCCAACTTGTCACAGCTAATAGTTTCAGCATTAGATGGAAACAGACATTGCAGCAGCTTGGGCAGTCAGATAACTCTGCACAGCACCCTGCTCACTAGTTTTTTGAACTCTGGAGAGGTCAAGGATAACACACTCACTTCTTGCTTGCTCATCCAGTTGTCAACTTGTTCAGTGTCCCTGTAGAAAAGCTGCAGATCCATGCACTGTTCATACTGTTGTCTGCGAAGCTCCCACAGTTCTAGCAAGGCAGATCTTTCAGATGAGAGGATGGTCAGCTAATGGATTGGGAAGAGGAATATATAATAATTTTATTTAACATTCTGGTTCATTTCCATCTTAATGTAAACTCAAGTTGTGATGCTGAAAAAGTCATTAACACTGGACTGAAATTTACCTCCTACGTAAAGAATCATTCTCCTGTCACTGGCATCACCCTCCTCATACAGGATGAGCCTGTTCTCAGCTTATCGAGTAGTGGCTACAGCCTTCTGCCATCAGTCAGAAACACCTCCTTTTCCACATTAAATCTACACAGAGATACTTAGTGGACAATCAATCTTTTTGGCTGCAGACCTACTTGTAAGAGAAGCTCTTCAAGCAAACCATTCTGCTTTCCCAGCCTCTGAAATTTCTTGGGCCCGCTCTAAACTTATGGCATTTGAACTGGTCGACCAATGTTTGAACGTGCAGACTTCATGAGGAGCCCCACTGGTTTGAAAACCAAAATTTAGAAATACTACATATTTACTGACACTTCTGATAGCAAAATTAAACTTAGCTAGATAACCCATTTTTCTTTTGGAGGGAAGACATACTAATAATTTCTAGCTGATATTACTAATAGTCTTAATAGTTTCTACTAATAGATAGGCAGAAGCTGTCAATCTGAGAGTGAAAAGCACACACTACTCAAATACATGAAAAAAGCCCTGTAATCTAGAGGGATGATACTTTGCATCTGACAATCTTAACAAGAAATTAACTTTTAAATTAAGGGACACAGAAGAAAGAGACAAAAAGTTCTTCTAGGAGCTGTGGCTCTCAACTTACCTTTTCTTTAACTTCATCAGAAGCATAGTGCCCAGCAGCAAGCAAAGCCTGGCCAGACTCGTCAGCAGATTTGAAGCTATCTTCATGGGCATCAATTTCTCCCTATGAAAGGGATGTGAATGAGCTTTTACCAAAATTTGTCTTAGAAAAGAATGTCAGAATATGAAAATTGCTATTGAAAATAACACAGAGACTACTGTCTGGACACCTGAATAATAAACACTCTACTATCTTTAAATATATTACACTTCATATGAAAACTAGAATGAAACTTATTACCATACAATGTGGATAAAAAGTATAAATTTGGATGTTAAAATGAAACCAAAGGTTGTTCTTAAGCTGCACTCTTTCTGCTTGCTTACAGAAATTCCTCATGATGAAGAACTAAGACAGTCATTAGACCAACTGACTGCTATTGGATCTACTTTATAACATATCAACATAAACATTCCTAAATACTTATTAGTGTTTACCTACTATCAAGAAATACAGTAAAAATATTCAATCAGGAGAGCAATCTAGTACTGTGTTAGTTGCAGAATGCATGCAGACTGTATCTGTCCACCATACACTGTATAACCATCATACTTTATGTTCCTGATGTCTATCCAGAAGGGCTTCTGCTCCAGCCACGTCATTGGCAAGCTCATCAGCATTTATCAGAGCCTTCATCTCAGTCACCCAGCTGGTGAGGTCTCGGAAGTCCGCAAGAAAGCGCTGTAGCCTTATGGAAGCAACACAAGAAATGGTTGGGAATGATCTGCTGGCATAGTTTCTCCATTCTTACCCCAAAGAAAGGGTTAAAATATTAAAGCTGTTCCTCAGATAGAAACAAAACAAGACAATACTAAAATGCAATCAGAATGTTAAATAACTAAATATGTTCTCAATTAGAAGAAGCCTTTTAAGTTAGGAAAGTTCAAAATCTGTTTCTCAAAGACATGGTTTGCATAAAATAGGAATATTCCTAACTACAAGCTTGTATGCTGAAGACAACAGGAATCAAGAGATAGTTCTCAGCGTTTCAAGACAGCCCACAGGACTGCTGCTGTCACAACCACAATACAGTGTGTGTGGCTGGGGGAGGAACTGACAGTAAGTTTCAACTGTACACGACACACAGCCTTAAAATAACAAGCAAAAAAATTCTCAGGTTCCTTTCAGCATGCCTTGCAGTATTGCCTTTGGCATGGGCTGAACACTTATCAGCAGAAGTGATCAGTTTCTGTTTCCCTTTTACATTTGCTGATAACTGAAGAGATTATTACAGGGAAGGCAAAGGAAGAATGATTACTTGTGTGTGTCTCTGCCACCATAAATCTTGCATCATTTGGAGGGAACAAAATGTAGAAAAAAACAAACCCAGAAAGGATGTAAACTAATCACCATACTAGGGCAAAGTTTTGGTTTTTTTTTATGGCTTCTCAATAGGGATCTAACAGATGTTTCAGACAACCAGGCTAATACAGAAACAAGATCAGATGAAGGCAAATCCCACAGCAACAAAGCAACTATCACAGAAACAGGTACTTCATTTAGTCTAGGACAATACATCAAACAATGCACTGTAATTGAGTCTTCGCAGAGAATCAGAAGGAATCTATAGTGAATAATTTGTAATATGTGTTATTTAAAAGAAAACAACACCAAAGCTGAAACATAGTACTTCAAAATGCAGGCTTCAACTCAGATGGGAGAAAGCAAACTTCCTAAGACATCAAGGTATCTATTTCCATACCTGATGCACATCCAGACACTGACCAAAAGCTGTAAGTATTTATTATATAAATATTCTACTAGAATAAAGGTTACTGTACAATATAATTTGGTGAGCAAGACTGCTTCTGAAAACACCAGAAACTTCCAAAAATTTGGGAAACAGCATCCTTTTCTTCTCAAATCTGCATGAGGAAGAAGGGTCGTTCCAGGATGATAGCATTCCTACCTGTAGGAGTCGTTAAGGCGAGCGTGCCTCTCTGCTGCCAGAGTCCGGATCTGTTCCCAGTTGGCGATCAGCTCCTCCCGCTTCACTTGAATTTGAGAAGCATTTATCGGGTGAGACTGCTGCAAACGGTCAGCTTCTGCACAAAGGGCCTTAACCTAAACCCAGTTGGAAACAGTGAGTAAGCTTCTTGTCTTTCACAAGCAGATAACCTTGTAGAAATTGTAGGTAAAATGCATCTCATCTGGTTACCTTATCTTCCAGAGCTGCAAGATCTCTTTCCAGGCCCTCATGCTTACGCAATAAAGCCTGCACACTGGCTAAGTCTCTGCCAAAATCATCTGAGGCCATCAACTGCCCTTTCTCCTTAATCCAGCTGATTGTTTCATCCACATCCCTTCAAAACAAAGCACAAATTGAAAGCAGTCTTGTATGGAAAGAGGAAGAAAGCAGGATGTTTTCTTGTCTTTATGCTAGATGTACTACCAAATATATACACACTGCAGCCAACTACAGTCATCCTTTAAAAAAAAAAGCAAAACAAAAGAAATTTGACTTTTTCTTTTTAAAAAAAAAAAGTCTCAAAAAACCTTGAAGCATATTGGCAGGCCGTTTTTCAGATGGTGTCACAAGAGGAGAACACAGAATTTTAGTACCACTGAGCATCATCACCCAGTAGGTCCATTTTCCACTCTGGACCCTTTTCTCATTTAATTACAGCAAATCTCAAAGTGCTGTAGATGGAGATGAGGAAAGACACTGCTCAAAGACCCCTGGAACAACCGGACTGACATCCATCTGTCAACTAAAACCAGAGCCCTTTTAAGGCTCATCTAAGATAGAACTGAGGGAAAAAGGGCTCAAGAGGAAAAGGAAGCAGTACTGCCATTATCAGGAATGAACAAAACTACCAAGTGCTGGAAAGCTTGAATGACTGTTCTAAGGTATTTCTAGAACAAGGTCCTCATTCAACACGTCAGGAGGAAGAGTAAAGCACAAACGTAACAGACAACAGTAGCTCTTCTCATACTACTGCATGCAGCCAAATGCCTCATTAAACATCCACACAAATATTACATCACTGCAGCAGAACCAGTTAAGATCGTACCTGTTGAAGCGCTGAACTTCAGCTGCCCCAAAGAGTTTTCCTTGCCTCTGAAGGGCAAGCCCCTTAAGACGCTGCCAGCTGGCATTTACTTCATCCTGTTTGGACTTGATCAGTTCCTCTTCAGGGTGTTGCTCCTAGCAAGCAAAGGAAAAGTGCTATTTCATATGTTCTGTGGTTTTACATTCATTGACAAAACCTTGAAACACCGCTGGTTTTCAAGAGATCAATTTGTAATTACTGTACTTTCCAGATGATTACTCTGATCGATAGTTTCCCCGAAATCTCACTGTGTAAACATTCAATACTCTTGTAGTAAAGTTTCCCTGTTCTAACCAGTCAACGGGAAGAAAGCTGTAAACAGTATCTTTTTTTTGTTTCTGGAATGCAATACTTCCTGCCTTGTCTCCAACCTTGATCAAGCCCCAGCAGAGAAGATACACTAATCCTGGTTGTCCAAGGGAAATACGTTTAACTCTAAATATGACAGTTTCTCTTCCTAATCACTACTCTCCACATTGTCAGGAATGTTCTCAGCTGGGGCAGTAACTCAGCTGTTCTTCAGCAGAAGAACAAATGAATCAAAGGATGACCATTTAAGATTAAGATAGCCAAGTGTCTAGGCACACATAGAGAGTAAAGCTTAAAGATGTGCTACCAAACCAGAGGGGGAAAAAAAGAGGAAACTTCACAAAAAAAGCTTACTGTGTTTTACCAGGCTTGCCAAGAGAGATTTTTCAACACACAGGAATGCTTACCTGGATAAGTTTGCCAGCAAATTGGTTCACTTCATTTACTCTTTCCTCATGAGCTGCAAGGTCTGTCTGGAACTCTTCAAACTTCTTTTGCAAAACCTCAACATGCTCTAAGTCCTGCCCAAGCTCTTCTGAGGTCACTATTGCTTCCTAGCACATCAAGAAACAAACAAAAGTAAATTTCAGTATAAACTATGGGAAATAACTAGGAAAAATCAAGATGCAAACCAACCTAATTTTGAATAAGTCAAAGACAGTTACAATCACTGTTTAAAGTCATATTTAAATCTACAAAGTTTTGTCCATTAAAATCCCTCAACTCTCCCCTCAACACCTTTCCATTACTACAGAAAGCATGCAGGATCACTTTTTTCATCTTGCTTGCTCTTATTCAATTTTCAAGTTTTTGAATATAACTAACTCTTTGATCTTAAGTTTTCTGTGCAGGATGATTGCTGCTACAACAAGAAAATATGCACAAAACCCCCATACTTTTTAAAACCACAAAATAAGTGGCCATGCTATTTCAGAGCACACATGGTGACCAGAATTTGTTTACATTTTCAGATTCTTTATGGGCACTTGCTGTAGGCTTCTGATGCAAGATTTCTTTACAAAAGTGCAGTGTCATATTCAGTAACAGTTACGCAGGGTTTACAGTTTGAACCCACAGTGACATGGAACAGCAAACCATCATTAAGAAAACCCGTATGATCATTTTGTGGCTTTTTTTCTTGCAAGTGTGGTTTGTGGTCTGTTTCCTCAGAGTTCAAAGTATCAAGAGCCAACAGCTCTCCTGCAGCTAATGTCCTTACAATGCATATCTAAAGATACTCCAACCATTAAGAAATGATGTACACGCTGCTTGCTTGCTAGGCTGGCTACTTCTGTAACAGATCATTCAGAACACTCATAAAAAACACTTGCTTTTACATGTTGTAGATTTTCCTTACAGGAAACTTGAATTTGACTACTGTGAGGTCTCCTCAAAGCAAAGAAATAATTGATTGTGTTTAACCATGCTTCCCAACTGCTGCCTTTCTCTTAGCCTAGCAACCTTTTCTTGTGGCTGCCAAAGAAGGAAAAGTGTTTTTCACCCCTACTGCTTATGCAATATAAATAAACTAAATAAAATGTATAGGTGCCTTTAAAAGCTCTCTGTGACTACCTGAACTGCAACAACTTTATGTTGACAGAAAATTTCCACACAAACATCAAATTTCCCATCAAGAACACATTAAAGGCAAGTAACAATATACCTTGTCATTGATCCAGTCCAAGACATCTTCACACTCCCTTAAGTATTGCACCAGCTTCTGTGCTTGCAACAGTTTGACTCCCTTCTCTCTCATCTTTTCCAACAGTAACTCCCATAGTCGGTGCAGCTCCTGCAGCCGAGTCTAGACAATAGAATGTTGTTAATAAAATCCTGTATCAGAGAAGATTTTTACATTTATTCCATTCCTGACCTTAATAGAAGATTTAATTTTTTTACCCCCTGCAGTTGTACATCCTAATCTTACTTTAGACAAAGGGTGGACAAACCTCCTAACAATTTAACCTCCAGTCATCAGTTTTCAAACGATGTAAAGTGAAGTAACAATACAAAATTAAAAATTAGTGAGTATTTACACTTAATAATTAATGAAGTGGTCAAATAGTTATGTTTACGTAACTATGAGGTAAACATTTTGAGACAAAATTTGATTTCAAAGCTATGCTAGTGGGAAGTCAGACCAACAATTTGCTCCTGCCTTTTCAAAGGCTCAGTCTTTTAGACGAAAGTCAACCCCCAACAAGTGAACCACATCTTCATTTGGGGATTTATTCTTATTTAAAGATGACACATTTTGTTTCGAGTCAAACTTGTGCCACTTTACAGTATTTTAACAATTTCTCTTAATCAGTTAATCTGTTTAGGCACCACTATTAAGTAACGTAATACTAGGAGCAATTACTTGCTTTAATATTGAGTCTCTCTCTGGCTGCACTTTTGCCTTTCAAAACTGTTGGGAGCAACCATAAATTTTGTAGACAAATAAAAGAAAAACCACACTCCCACACAGGCACACAGCTTGCAAAACAGGAAAGTATCTGCTCCACCCATCATCTATAATGCTTTGCTCATCGAGATTTGAAACTCGAAAGTCACGCTTTTGAGAAGAAGCTTTTGAACATCAGCACGGGCGGGTACCCGCTGAATCCACGAGACAGCTCAGGTAGGTAGGTTTCAAAGGAGGAAAGAGCTCACGCTGTCTCCTAGCACAGAGTGCAAACTGTCAACCAAGGAAGAAGCAAGATGTTGCAAAAGAAAGTTGCACTGCACAGCCAAAAGTTTCACCTACTCGTATGTGGGACCCAACTTGGGTAGCTGTTACTATTGGGCGTTGTGCAGTCCGGTACGGCGTGAAAGACTGAACCATTAAAAGGAAAATTACCACACAAATAACTTATTGGAACAGATAAGGCACAGTGGTTTTTAACATCACCCAACTGCAAAGCAATTTTTTTTTTCCTATTTGTGGTGAAGATTATACGATCACAATGACATTTCTAAACAATCATTACCTTAGAGTTTTTGTATTAGATGATGTATAAAAAAATAAAAAGTCTGCTTTTCTTAATCACCACCTTTTCTTAGTTACAATGAAATGATAAATATATCAGTTAAGCTTGATAATCACTACAAAAATATCACAAGAGTTCTCCTTTTGAAAAGTTCTAACAGCTTGCATCCAAATCTTATAAAGGAAAAAGCTTCAAATGACTTCTTTGCATTAAAAAACAACACACCCATGAACAACACTGACAGAGAAGAAACAGCAGATCTAATAAAATGAGTCCTAGAAAAGAAGCTCGTGTGCAGAACAAAAGTAAGTGTTTACTGGTGGAGTACACAGATGTACATGTGCACATGAGTGTGGGACTAAGGGAGAAAACACTAATGTAACCAGAGAAAAGTGAGAATACATAGCAGGAGGAGTCAAAGATAACTATCAAGTCATTACATAAAATTTACAGTGAAACACAAATTCAAAGAGATTCAAACATATGGCCAGTACAATGTAAACGAAAAGTAAAGATCACTAGAGACCTGATCTGAGCCAGCGTACATTAGAATTGGAAGTCTGAAGTTTACTGGTATGGTTACTCGTGTTACTTAATAATTATCACAGAATTAAAATGATATATATATAAACAAAAAATGAGTGGTCAAAATGCCTGACATCAGGTCTCGTGAGTTTGCTGCTTCTTGATATTGTGCCATTTTGGGAAGAATCACAATTAATTAATTGTAATGTAATTATTTTCCTCGTGACTTTCAACACATCTTAGCATTACTGATGATTTTCCAGGGCGAGTTCCTGGACTCTACCGGCAGACAGCTCACCTCAGAACTGGATGCAAGAAAAGATACAAGCTGGGTGCTCATTTAAGAGAAAAACATCTGTAAGCTTTAAAATGCCAAGATCTCTTGTGATTTCACTAATTAAATAATGTAGAAATTTAAAAAGTGGTTTAGAATACAGAGTTATCTGTGCAATCTGCACAAAGTGTTTAAGGAGAAGCCTGTAAGAGGCAAAACAAAAAAAGAAAAAAGTTTTAACACTCACCCTTATTGTTTCAGATGCAAAATGGCCTTCATTAATCATCTGATTTCCAGTCTCATCCAGTTTAACAATAGCCCCTGAATTGGCCTGCACCTCAGCTTCAAAGGCTTGGTGCTTCTGCAGCTTCCCCTAGAAGTGAAATATCAGAGAATGTGACTGAGATTTAGTTCACAGCCCTCCTCCACATTTCCCAGCACTGAGGTTTTCAGTGCATTTTATGCATATTCAGTCCTGACAAACAAACAAACAAACACTGAAATCAGCCGCAATATATGTTTCACTGGGGGATTCAAACATCCCAAATTTAGTTATGTCATTGTTGCACTTGTTTGAACACTCTGGTGTACAAGACCATCTGAGAACCCATCAACTCATTCTACCCAGACACATTTATTTTCTGGAATTACCTTTTTTTTTTTTTTGTGGAAACAGTAAGACTTAATTCAGGTTTATTTACAGAGCCGATGAGCCCAACAAACTCTAGGATTAAACAACACCAGACTTACACTACATTACACAGAGTAACTTTTCCTATGCTGATTTAGCATCATTAGAAATTACCAGAAGTATTCCAATCATATCAGCAAAGAAACCAGGCTTTTGAAGAATGCTTTGCATTTGTCTTTCTTCACCACTCTCAGATCAAGTTATGTTTTTGCATTGTTCTGTCTAGCCCAGTTGACCTGGTATGTCCTAAAATTAATAGCACAGGAAACAAAAAATGGCAGCAGGACTTGCCTGTAAATTGCTCGGGTCTTTGTAATTTTCATCAGATGCTATCTGCAGTTTCTCTTGGATCCATTTTTCAAGCTCGTCTGCATCACGCTGGAAAAACTGGAATCGATACGAATCTTCAAGCTTTTGGCGCCTTAGAGAAGATAGTTCCTTGAACCTGTGGTAACGGTCCAAAACTTGTTGACGCCTTTCTTGGATATCTTCTGCTGTTTCCAACACTTTTACACCGCTTGGATCCATTTTCTGAAAGTCAAAATAAACAAAATGTTGTTTGTACAATAAAACAGCTGTCAGGCAGAAAGAGACCCATGAGAGAAAACCCTGCTTTTTAAACTTGCATGTGGTTTACATAGTCTTACTCTGCGTATGCAGGTATGCATATAAAATATAAACATTATACATATAAATAAAAGCACACTTCTAGCAGAAAACAATAGGAAAGGAATATTTATAATGATATTGTTTTGGAAAACTACGGCTGCAGTCATATAAAGGCCACGTCATCTCAAACTGGCATGCAAGTGTCTGATACAAATGTTAAACCCGTGGGTTTGTTCACGTATATAGGTGCAGATCTACAGACATAAGATGTTTCTGGTACGACATAAAATCTGGAAACTTCAATTAATCTATTTTGAGTATTTTAAATAAAAAGCGAGAATATTACTGTTCTTTAAACAATAGCTAACCAGTCTGTGTGTGTGTAGATGTATTACACACACACAACTACGTGACACGTCTCCTCTTTGTTCTCTCGGACAATAAAGTTACAAACTGCCCCCTGCCACTCCCTACACAACCTTTCCAAAGCCAATCCAGAGGCTCACAGTGCCTCACAGATATGACCTTAGGAAAGGCAGCCAAGGAGCATTTTGTAATACATGATCTTGCACTGACCACTTTGACTGAAAAATCCTTTATATGCTAAAAACTGTCATTCCCACGGACAGCAAAGAACTGGCTACTGCTCTGCTTTCTCTCCTTCCTATTAAAACTGGGATAACTGGTAGTTTTCAGTTCCTAAGCTTTCAAAAAGCAGTCCGATTTTCAATAAGAGATCTGTGCATGAGAACAGAGCTGTAACACAAATGTATAAAGTAGCATCATTCTTGTCATTGGAGTTTGGATGTTTACCCACTTAGTTGACAGCTCAGTATATCAAGCTGTTACAACAAATACTCCGTGCTTGAACAATTATGCAATTAACATCTTGATGTACAAGTGTTTACATGTACAGCTCACTTTGCTTTTATTATAAATTCTGTAAGCATCAAGATAAATGTACTTCTTATCAGACCTATCAAAGACAGGGAATAAACTCAGTCTACAGCTGCATACTAAAAGAAACAACCAACCTCCTAAAATACAGAGTTCAGTATCAAACTGTTATTTAGTCATTAGTTAGCCTCGTGCTTTAATTAGACACACGCCTTGCATAGTTGTACGAAAAACTCCACAGGTTGGAAAGCAATCTGTACAGCCATGCTTTCTGTCTGGTTTCCAAGCATTTGTAAAGGGCCCAGCTGACAGAAGGGAACATATGGGGGGAACTCTCACATTCCTGAGCAATGTCCCAACAGTCCCACCCTGCAAGAGGACAGCCATGGCAGCAGCGGGCGTTACTCCGTGAACTCCGAGCCCCAACTGCATTGCGGCAGTTTAAAGAAGGAAAGAAAATTCAACTTTGCTTTCTCTCCCAGGCCTGGGCGTTCCACTCATTATTGTCAAATAGAGCAAGGAAAAAACCCCAAACACTATGTGTAGATTGCATTATATAAATGAAGTCCAGGTTTCATCTGGCGGTGATGCCAAAGGCTCCATTTGATTAGTGTATCTGAGCATTAAAAAAAATCAAACCCCTGAACATAACTTGAGCTCAGCTACAGATCTGTTTTCCTGAGAAGGCAGTTGTTTTTGCAAGCCCTGTTTCAAACAGCCATTTCCCTCCAGCAGAGCAAGTTACTGCTACGAACGTCCCTTCCTGTGCTGTTCGCTGTTTGAATTTGGACAACACTTTGTTTAAACCGAGTGGCCTTCAGGAATAACAATGTGGCAGTTGGCACTGAGGCCAGCAGCCTGTCTCCCCCATCTCCCCTCTTACTCTGGTTATGGGCATTACTGGAGAAAATGAAATCCTACTCAGTCTTTGAAATACTGTACAGCCTTTTATTGACATATTTCAGGATTTGAAATAACCCCCACATCCCAAGTGTTTTAAAGTAATTTTAAATCATTAAGGTAACATTATTATTAAATTATGCAAATAAGCAAATTATTTAAATTATTTTTACATTAAAAAAAAAAGTAGGAGACCTCTTGTAATTTAGCCTGGTAGCTAGTTTGCCTCTCACCACACATGTCACGCAATCTGGCTCATCTTTTTGCTGGAATTCGTTAAAAGAAAGGCTCCTTTTATAGCTACAGTAAGTCGAGCTAGTCAATTGTAAAAGAAGTGCTTTGGTCTAGCAATAATAGACTGTTCTTTCCTGCAGCAGATCAGCTGATGTCAGCAAGTCTGTGCTCAGCCAGAGCACGATCAGCAGTCACTAGGGAGCTCCGAACTCAAAAGTCATCGGTGCTGCAGAACGACGCAGTCTACCTGCGCTGCTTTCAGGCTCCAACCGCAGCACCCCCTCCGAAGCAGTTCTCCAAGATGTTTCTGAACCTTCCTGGTGCAGCTACACCATTCAGAGGCATCCAGGAGACAGGCCTGCACCCTGGCGCACCAACAAGAAGCGGTGCTTTCTGTGTTCAGGGGAAGAACACAGCGTCTATTGGGATGCTGACCCCAGATAAGCGCAGAGACAACCTCCCCCCGTCGCTGCTGCCCACGGCCCCTCCCAGCGCTGCCTGCGCCGGCCGATAAGGGCGGGCAGAGAGAACCTTCCAGGCGGTGTGGGCAGGAGGAACAGCACCTTGGCCTTGCCCAGACAGGGCAGGGCGTTGTGTCGCCAAGATGTCCCCAAACCAGCAGATCCCAACTGTCCCGAAGGCGTTTGCCACTGTACTTTTATGCTGTAAGACTAACTTTAGAAAGCCACTCGTCAGTTTATGTTTAACTAAAATAATCAGAAATGCTTCTTTGCACTGTGCTGTTGGGGTGGTATTTAAAAAACAACAAAAAATAAGAGAAAGCCAACAGAAAAGTAAATGTAGGATCAAAAAACAAAATTAAACTTACTGCTCTCATCCTTCCATCCAAAATGATGAGCCTTCCCCAGATGACACAAATTACACAGAGGGTACACTGAGATTTGCATGGGAATATACAAGCACAGGCATCTACAGACTCCGCAGCGCAACAGCAATGCTGTCAGCAGCACCATTCAAGTGGGGGAAACAGCCCTACCGAGGTGGGCTAAACAGGAATTACAGCGGTGCCGCCGGGGCTGGCACACCAGAGCTGTCAGCAGTTTCCTTACCAAAACACATTTTTCAGGGGTTTAAATACATTCAGCACTATACAGAAGATTTTAGCATATTTTAAAAAACAATTACATGCAGAATTAGACGCCTTTGCCTGAAAAGCAGTCAGACATCAGTACACACAGATCGCTATCTTAAGATGTAGTAAAATAATGACTTTCTCTTAAGCCAAGTCCTGATGTGTGTTCCATACACAGTCAGCATATGTGACCCCATTAGTAGGCTGTGACGTGAGCACTCTCCCTGGGCAGTCACTCCTGTTCCCAAAGCACACACACACACCAAGTAGCTTGATACTTATTTTTCTTGCATTCATCGTAAGTCTTGTCAAAAGAACATGTAACTGGTATTGGCTACTCCCTCCTGCCTCCTTGACAAGTAAGAATGGATTGCTGATCTTCCTTAAGCAAAAAGAAAATAATAAAAAATTCTACTATTGGATGTGAAAATAACCTTCAAAAGGAAAGGACAGAGGAAAAAGAAACAAAAACAAAAACTATGTTTTTTCCCAACTTGGATTTCTCCCATTCACAGCTTCCTCAAAACACCAGGGAAGTCACTATGTACATCTCAAACACAAGACCACCAGAACTGCCTGATTTAGTGCTAGGTTAGTATGGACTGGTACTGCAGGTAAAGAAAAGAGAATCCTTCTGGGAAGTATGCGCAGCACTGGCTCCAGCTCCTGGGGAGGGAACTGCACTAGCATATTGGGTTACCAAGGAGTATGTGAGGGATGTCGTATCGTATGCTCTATTCTAGAGATTTAAAATACTACTGAGATAAAATTAATGCCCAGTCATTTGGTTTGTTATGCATTTAAATCTAGAAAATAAATCTAAAGTAAAAAGTTAATAACAAAAATAATAAAAAAATTTAAATCTACAAAATAAAGATTTTAAGGGTGGACTGCGTGCAGTAGAACCCTGCATCCAAATACGCTTAGCTTCTGTTCAGGAAGGTCACCTACAGCCTCAAACCTCTACAAATTCCAAGACAGAAAAATAATTCAAGTGCTGCAGTACAAAAAAGGAAGACATGTTGAAATCACTGCTTAATGCCACAGACTCAGACAGACTAATCACAGTGCAGGTAAAATTTAAATAAGCCCCAAAACTTAAGTCTGTATTCCAGGGACACAAGAAACTACAGCATTAAAAGAAAAAAAAAGACAGGTAAATTACAACTGAAATAAAGCAGGCTGCAAAGATCGCGACTGAGGCTGACTGGAAGGTTTGTGCACAGCCTTAATTATGCACTTTTGAAATACAGGAGACGATTAAAGACCTACTCATTTTTAGGCATTTAGTCTTAAAATTTTAATTCCACTATTCAAATAAGAGCAATTGCTTATCTGAATTGTGTGCCTTCATGTACAAGGGATTTTTTGGCTCTACTTTGGTTTTAATATCACCACAGACCTTTGATGAAACTACGCAGGGCTGGCAAGGACCGCACTCCGCCGAGACTCCTGAGAAAGCAAATTACCTTGACTGCATTGCAGAAATGCAGAGCTTACAGGTAATGTGATAGAATTAACCCCAGAGTTTTCTATTCCCATTTGTTATCTTTTAACTACAATTTTAATTGTTGTACAAACATTTACATTACTATTGTTTCCAAATAAAATCTAGTTGCCTGTGTTACCCAGCTGAGGTATGATCCATATATACTATTTATTTTACTACCACTGAAGAGGAAAAAAATAAAAATAAAAATCACAGATGTATAAACAGTTACACCACAACAATGCAAGGATTATAAATCTGGCCAAGTGAATGGGACGGGCACCACAGCCAGCTTCAAATGCATAATGTTCTGCAGTGCAAATATTATTACAGTTGATTTTTAGATGCTGTAAGTAAAAAGACACTGCTCGAGTAATTTTTAAAATAAAAATCTCTTAGAAAATTAATCCACATCAAAACCCAACCATATTGAACTGTAACTATAAAGTGTTCACACAACATGCATCAAAGACAGAAACCAGTAAATTCGAAGTATTAAAGGCAAGGCAAATCAGACTCACCACTGAAGTACAAATAAAGCACCTGCTATAGAGATCAAACTCTCAAACGAATGGCTTTTTGTTACAGACAGGTCACTGCAATAAAGGCAGGCATGGACAGCAATGACACTTCATGCATTACGTAGAAATACCTGGACTTTGACTTTACGAAACGATGACAACATGATGGAGGAATGTAGAGTCTAAAAGGGAGGGGGAAATCAAGATAACGTTCAACTAATAACTAGAGTAAGGGCATGGCTTAATTTTCCCCCCCCCCAGATTCTTATTCTGTCACAATACACATTTCATACTTTCCTTTCGGTTCCTTGCCACATACAACAATTTGGTGTTACTGTCACTCAAGCTGTTGCGAGTGACAGATCTCCCCACACGAGAACAGGTTACAAATATCATCAGGAAAACTCAATTCATTTGGCAGGTGGTTAAAAAAAACAACACACCCTACCATAACCTGAAGTTCAAAACAGAAAGCAAAGGAAGTCACCTGGACTTAGCAAATGGCACTTCTTTCTACAGTATAATCAAGTGTTTCAGTTTACTTTAAAGACACAAACTCAATAAAGAGATTTTTGAATATCAACATCTACAAAGATGTTTACTTTCCATTACTACAGAAAAAAAAAACCAAACCAAGCAGCAGTTGCAACAGAAGGTATTTTTTGCCCTGGCTAAATATACAGCTGCTGAGGGCAACTCACCCTCTGAATTTTCAGCCGAGTATTTCCTCGCCTCCCCTATCCCTACATTTTCTCCGGGAGTCGGCTGCGATCCCTGAGCAGTTCACGGACAACTGCAGTTCTGTGCCTTTGTGCCAGCTGAAGCCAACGCATATCTCTCGTGGCTTTCGCATAGCTCAACGCCTATCAGTCGCAGCTCCTCGCTCCCTTCAGCCCCGGGCAGCTATGGGAGCACAACGCTGGGCTACGCTTGGCAGTCTCCAGCCCCGGCATCTGCAGTCTGCTCCACCCTATTTTTCTGCTGCCTACACTCCGGGGCCAAATGCAAAAAAACAAACTCCCACGCTACACTAACACGCAGAAGAGTAAAGGGAGGAATTCATTTTATTTCCTCCAATACAAGGGAAGCAATTAGTCGCCCCCCGAAAGCGACATATTCATGAATAAACCAATCACAATTCCATAAAAATATTAAGGAGATGAAAACAAGGCAGCAAAGATACGAAGTTATTTGAATTAAATTACTAAAGTTATTTATAAATGCAATAATTGAGAAATAGGAATTTCACACCAAGAGGTACCACCCTGTCTCAACAGATTTAAGGTTTCCCCTACCTTTCTGCCATACAGGGGAAAATATTAAAAAAAAAATGCTTAAAAGTCAGTCTTTGACATTCAACATTGTTATTTTTGCTACCTTTTTTAGTATTAAAAAACAAACAAAAAAAAAAAAAACCAAAACCCCACAACACAAATAGATTCACTAGCTTCATCAACTACAGATCTCACAGAAGCATAACAACTAAATCTCATTTTAAATTAAAATTTCTATCTCAATCCCATAAATAAGGATATTTTTACTTTTTTTTTTTTTTTCTCCCAAATGGAATGGAAATAAATCACTCCCTGTGAACAATGTAACCTGCTATCTTGGTTCAAGTATTTTCCACAGCTTAACAATTCCATTGCTAGCTACGGATCCCGCACACAATACAGCAGAAAGTATCCATTTTCAGTCTTTGTTCATTATTTTCTCTGCACAGGGCAGAGAAAAGTAAGGGCAAGTGAAGGTTTCAGGGAAGAACTTATTGCCAGTTGCATTTAAATGCATAAAAATGACACAGGGGGATTTAATGTTTGAATAAATCTGAATCCCTGACCAGGGCCTTTCAGTGAACAGAGTCACTGGAATCTTCTGGCACGTTGCTGAAAACAAAATGCCAAAAGAAAATGGATTATTTTCTTTCCAGAAAGATACAGAACCATTTCAGGCTGAGGTTTGGGGATTTTTTTTCTGTTGGGTTTATGCTTTGGGGTTTTTTTGCAAGGTGGGTTGTTGGGTTTTGGTTTTTCCCCCCCCAGTGCGTTAATTCGCCATCTCCAGACAACAGCTCTTCAGAATCTAGTTAAATATGTATGAAAGGCTGCTCGATTGTCACGTACATTTTAGACTAGAACACGTAGCTGGTTTATCACAAAAATTACTAAAAATCCTGAATGATCAAACACAGACCTGCTGAAAAAAAACATACAGTGATAATTGACTGTGATTTTCCTTAAACATCAGGGTAAATGATTACCCTGTTGATACACATTTATGGTTTAGCAATATACATTTGCATCACCATAACAAAGCAAGGTGCATAAAGAACTCAGAAAAAAAAATTGACTGTCATTACTTTGCTTTACGTTATTTATTTTCTTTAAGTTAATTAGTGGAGGAACCAACCCCAATCATTTTATGAAGGAAACCACAGTGCTTGACCTATATATCAACATGACACATATATTAAAGGAACACAGCTTGGGAGGATTTCTTTTAAATGTCTTCCTGCTCGGCTGGACAATTCTGCTGTGCCTGCTATTGATGTGCTCGTCGTGTCACAGACATCCAGCTCCTTGAGAGGGTTCTCCAGCCAGCACCGAGCACCCAGCCTCTCGATGGTCCCTTTCTCTCCCCTCACAGACTCTTCGCTACATCTCCTGACCTTGGAGAGGGCTGGGCTGCTGAGCGGAGGGAAGCCATTGCTGTGCAATGAATCCCCTTCTCCGGGCTACCGCAGAGCGCCAGGATTTTTCCTCGGGGGGAGGCTGGGTTTTACCGCAGACCGGGCAGGGGCCAAGGGAAGGGCCGGCGAAGCGAAGCGGGGGCCTCTCGCTCTGCCCGCAGCGGCGGAGCCTCGCTGTCAGTTATTTACCCGCCTGTTTATCCCCTCCCCTGGGCGCTGAATGAAATTCCTGCCTCAGGTCGAAGCTGCCCAGGGCGGATCCCGCCGCTCCTCACCCGCCTCCTGCCCTTTATCCGCGCCGCGCCCGGGGCTGCTCGGCTGCTCCCCCGCCCTCCCCTTTCCTCCCCCGAGAGTCGCGGAGAGACCCCGGGCGCCGCCGCGGCCCGGCTCTGCGGTTGCCCGCCATAAAAACCCCACAGCGGCAGCCGCGGCCGCCGGGGGGAGTCGAGAGCGAGGGGCAGCCCCCGCGGGCAAGGGCCGGCCTCAGCCTCGCCCGGCGGCTGAGGGGAGCGCGCACCCGCACACCTGTCTCCGCAGCGGCGGAAAGCGGAGCGGGTACCGGGGGGAGAAACCCTATCTACCCGAGCGGGGTGGGATGGAGGCGAGGGCGGCGGCTCCTCACCGGGTGGGTGCCTCACCGGGTCGGTGCGCAGCTCTCCCCCGCCGGCTCCGCGCCCTCCGCCACGGACGCCTCGCGCCGCCTGCGCCCGCCTTTTTATAAGGCGGCCCGGAGATGACGTCAGCGCCGCAGAGCGGTCTCCCGGCTGCCGGAAAAAGCCGAAGCGTTTCGGAAAGAATCGTGACCCGGGGGCGGGGGGAAGCGTCCCACCCACCCGAGCTCGGCGGGCGAGCTGCGGGGAGGCACGGAGAGAGCCGAACGGTTCCGGAAATAGCCGAGAGGTGGGGCGGGTGCCGGCGGGCGAGGCGAGGGCTGTTTGTGCCCCTCAGCCCCAGCGGGACTTTGGCCGTTGCCTCACCGCCCTACTGTAACCAGCCTCGGACACGAAAACACCCGCACGATTGCAGTGGGAAGGGGTGAAAATGCCCGCGCAGCATGGCGGCCCTTAGAGCTCAGCCCCCTGCGCCTCGGGCAGGGGCGGCCTGGGCGGCTGCAGGCCCGAGCTGCTGCTGCGGGCCCCGGGCCCAGCGCAGGGGGGACCGGTTTTACCCTTGAAATCAACACGCCAGCTTCAAAGCAGCAGTCTCATTAGTTTTACATTATTAAAAAGACAACGTTTTGAAGAGACGTCCTTTTGAAGCGATGTGCTGTGCCACAGCCCGAAAGGAGCTTGGCAAGACAGCATCAGAAAGCTGCACTGGCTTGTCAAGAGAAACCTATTTTTAAAAAGCCGATGCATAAATTCAAAGGAAAATGAGCTTTTAGTATAAAGGAGCTGTTTAAAATAGTCACACCAAAGAAACTCTGCTCTAATAGCTTTTTTTAATTTATTTATTTTTTTAAAAAAGATGCCTGTTAAGGCAGCCAGAATTTGATGGGATCAAAGTGGTGAGTGGGTTTGAGTGATTTCTGAGTTAATAACACCTTCTTTTCTTCAAGTACTTAAATGGAAAAAGCAGACTCGCAGTGACACTGCATCGCAAGCCGTGGGACTGCCTGGAACTATTGTCTCCAAGGCAGAGTATGACTCACAGCAGTTTTAATGCATCTTGTCCCGGATGCACAGTATTTTCACATGCAAGATGCGCTCCTTTGTCATATTTGATACAAATATGCATATGAAAATACCACAACTGCATGCATAAGAACCTTATTTGCACTGCATCTTCATAACACCAGACAACATTCAAAACTTCTAGAACGACAGAAAAAAAACAGAATAGTGTAATAACAAGCCAACCATCAGGATAACATATTGGTTATTTATAAAAATATATTCTCTCTTTCCTCCAAATGTTAGAAAACCCTATTACCTGTCAGCAAAAAAAAAAAAAAAAAAAAGAGAGCTATTCTATCTTGTAGAGAGATCATCAAATCCCTCCCCGTGCTCTGGCACAGGCAGGCAGTATCTAACAGACAGCACCCATGACTATCTTGGCCACGTAAGCTCCGATGCAGTTGTAGATGTGCAAGACGTAATGAAAACATCTCTGTATAAAAAAACCTGAGCATTTTCAAGTATAGTAATGACAGTTATATATTGATTCAGTGTTACCTGGTAAAAGGATACTGGAAGGAGATTTCCAGCATCCCAAGACTTCCAGCATCCCAGTAACACCAGTCTAAAGAATCCCAGTTTACAAAATACATACACCAAATACAAATTTCTTTACCAGCCAGTTTTAAAAGTTAAGGTTAAAGGTTTTAAAGGCCTAAATTGTTACGTACATGTCACAACCTTCCCTCAGAAACCTATATAACAATCTGTATAAATCAGTATAAACCTATATGACAATCTATATATAATCTCTGTAAAAAGCTACATAAAAATCAAATTCAGATTCTCATATGGCCTTAAGCCTGCTTTCTACAGATTCAAATCAGGGTGCTTCTAGGAACGGCAAAAAAAACAATCTGGTAAAAACAATCATCATCATCATCTTCACTTGCAACAACAGTATTTTGAAAAAATAATGCACTGCCTTCTAGAACTCAAAAGCAAATTTTCTCATCTCAGATGCCACTAAAATAGTTCAAGGACAGTGCACCACAGATGAAACAAGTTCCCATCACTCTGCTCTCTCACACTGTCCACTGTATTCACCAAGGAGCTGCAGATTTTCTTGACCATCCCCCTTCTATAGGAAAAAATAAACTGCATCAGCTTCAGATTAAAAAATAAAAATCAAAACTTTAATATTAAAATGTAAACAAATTTCTAGAGTGAATTCTTCTGAGGTAAATCCACCATTGGTACAAAAGTATTAACAGTACTTAAAACATAATGGATAAAGAAGAAATCCATTTACATAAAAAGAGCTTTTATAAAATGCACTTTTGGTAACCTGAGCCCTGAGCACACCATTTCCCCTCAGATGATGGCAGAACATCAGCAGAAGTGCTACTATGAATGCACCATTTTGACATTTTTTTTTCCTTTTCTTTTTTTTTTTTTAAATAATGGACAATTAGCTTCCATCCATCTGAGGGATAATGGACACAGAATTTCTGTAGCTTCAGGAACTCTGCTCCTCCCTCATGACATTACTCTTATCCAAACAAACCTTTTAAAATGGCAAGTCTACCTCTCCGAAATCGAGAATACCGCCCTGCGGAGCAAAGTTACATTCAACAGAGACAAGTGCCAACAGGGGGGAGCAAATTGCCTTTACCAGCCTCCCCGTAGTTTTAAGACGTTGTTGAGGCAAACAGGATGCAAGTACATCAGTGAAACTAAATTACAGAAGGCAGATTTAATAAATAAAAAAAATAGAGTTCTGGCAGTAAATTTCTAAGATTGATTACTCTTAAGACTTCAAAGCTGTGAGGTATTTTCACATCCACAGACAGAACAGCACCATGCAAGTTTTCAGTCCAAGAGTCTTTAAACTCTGAATCCCAGAGGTCATCAGGATACCGTATTTAAAACATCTTCCGCGTGCTAAAAGATGAAGGAAAGTCTTACATTTTCCATAGGTCACTATACAAAAACTTATAAAAATCCAAAGTAAAGAATAATTTCCAATTATCCGCAACAAAATGAACACAAGTTTGTTCTGTCCAACATAAATCTTTATGAATTAAACATTAACAGGTAGATGGAATATTTTCTCCTCATCCCTCTATAAACAAAATATATTTATTCTGCCTTTAAATGTAACCAGAAGCCAGGTCTGAAAGCACTGATATCCAGAGGGAAAGAAGTGTAAGCTGATTTATGATTTCCAAAAAGAGGGCGGCAGAGTGCCATTTGGTAGTGGCATTTTCTTCTGCTCCATACACTTCTAGTGGAGAAAAACAAAGAAAAAAGGAAAAAGAAATGTTAATCTGAATTTGCCATCTTTTGTCAGGAATTCACACATTCAAAGCACTGTTAATAAAATGTATGAAAATGAATTTTGAAATCAAAGTAAAAACTCTGAAGCTATCATATTTTAATATCATAAACTAAGTCAACACTCACAAAACAATTCAAATAATAAAATATAGTTTTGCAAGCTTTCTTAAAGAGAAAATACAATGCTCAATAAATGCTACAGAGAGCAGTTCAAAAGTGTCTACTTCCCCCTGTATCTAATCAGGACAACAGATAAAAAACAAGTAAATCACTGATAAAAAAAATAGCTGTTACAGAAATGACTCAGCAGAATCTTCCTCAACCTGTACATCTCACTCTGACTAGTCTCACTGAACTCCATTTGTAATCAAAATCCATTTTCTCTTAGAAAAATTAGATGTAAGGTAAGAAAGAAGTGAGATGTTTGACACCATAATTATCACAAAGATAATTCAGTAACTGAAAAGTTACAAAAGATGGGTTACATCATAAGGACAGGTCTGGACTATCAGGTATGCTGCAAGCAGCACCAGCCTCATTAGTAAAATGATGGGAATGATATCAAATGAAAGGGGAAAAAAAGTCAAACCCAAACCACTTGAAAATTAAAACCAAACAAACAGCCTGCTTTACCTCCATGAAATGCTTCAAGCGCATTAAGGAGCCCTTCTGTCCAGAGCTGGTAATTGCTTCAATTCTGCAGAAACAACAGCATGCTTCAAAATCTACTCAGAAAGTTGGGTTTGATTTACAAGTGTGTTTGTGTGTGTATGTGTTTGTGTGTGTGAGAGAATGGCAGAGACTGGAAAAAATGGACAAGTCAGAAGCAAACTTAAACAAGAAGGATTCTTTTCCATTTCTAACCACAGATGGCATACCTTGGGATATAGTCATCTTGGAGGAGCAACATCATTTTCCAGAACTGATCTCGATACTGTTTCATGAGAGCGTTGCCACACACCTATGGTACAGAAATTCACAAAGAGCAGGTTGCAGAACTGAGCTGCAGACTAGCACGACACCGCCAGTGAACCTGCTCAGTATCAATCACTTCATGTTTTATCCAGACATTTGAAAGAAATATACCCACACCTACAATAAACCAAGGAAATCCTCTAAATGCCATTACTGCTACCATGGTCACTCTTTTTTTTCTCACTGACTGTGTGGCGGCCACTGATACCAATCTTTGGTTATTCTTCCTCTCACCCCAGCCTTCCTCCAAAAATAACAGCCATTTTTAGGGCATATTGTGGTCATTTCCCCATCTTGATTACTGCAGTGTGGTTCTTCACACAGTTTACAGGACAAATGCTCCTCAAACCTCACTACTACTAACAGAATCCTCATGGTGTGTTACTTCACTTTGCATTTTCTCATTTCTACTTCCAAAGTTCTTTAAAAAGTGTTTGATAAGCATAGAAGCTGCTTGTGTTCAATGGTGATTGTCTCCCCTGACTTCAGCCTTTGGCTCTTACTTGGCATAGCCCTATATCCTAGAATATAGGATTAATATACATCAGGCTCTGTCCTTTTCAGCCTGAAAAAAACGTCCTTCTTTACAAATTTATTAATCTGGAAAGGCCATAGGACCTCACTGCATTGTACGAACTGATGCCAAGCACTTAGCAGACCTTATTCTTACAGTACCATGCAACTATTTTTAAAATACCAGGAGCTTTAAACAATGCAACAGAAATTGCATATATAAACCCTTCAGTTTTTAAATCATTTAACTCATTAATTGGCAAGAACATGGAAAAATTCACATGCCTTTCTGAAGCAGTAAGGACAGGTTAAAAAACCTGATGTTCAAATCACAATACACCTCAATCTCAGCAATCCCTTCAGAAACAAATGGATCTACATTTGTGACATTTTAAACTACCAGCAAGCCACATTGCTTACCTCCAGAAAATCAAAAAGAATTGTAGCTGTCACATCTGCCAGAGGCTCCATATTCAAGACCTGAGCAAGCCAGCGCCATCCATAGTTCAGTCCGTGAGGATGTGTCTAGAAAGCAACCAAAAAGCTATACACCACCTGGTTTACAACTTGTAAAATGCTATTATCAAAACAGACAGGTTTTTCATTTACTTTATAAAGTTATTTTACAATAGCCTAACATAAAACCTGATCATTATGGAAGGAAGAAAAGAAAGTAAAGGTCTCCATTACAAATTACTCCGCATTACTTTGTTGATGAAGGTTATGACTGTGTCCCTTCAAATGCATTATGAGCTGGTTTAAGTTCAGCACACCTTACCTACAAACCAAGTTTACAATACTTTTAACAGACTCTTGGGATAGTACCAAGGTTCTGATTCTAATGCCATACACACATACCCCGTCCTTGTCCCCATAAGGCCACTGCAGTTGAATGATCGCAGCATAAAGACGAATCATTCCTGTCATCCGTTTAAGAAAATTATCTTGGTTTTCCACTGTAGATTTCTTAACTTGATATCCAAGCATCCTAAGTATGAGAAGACGTCCCAGTATTAGTACAGCAAAACACATGCACTTGAGTCCCTGCAGTTCTCAGCTTACTCTCAATCTAACTGTACTGAGAGCAGAGATACTCCAAAGCTATACAGGAATTATTGCAAAAGCTGTTCATTACCCTCTGGATAATGTGTTCCACTATTTTATACCATGTAGAATATTCAGGATCTGTACTGAGTATTTCACCATGAATCCAGCTTATGGCTAATAACTGCTCTTCAGGAAGGACTAGGAAGAAGTAAAAGAGCACTCCCAAAGCTGAAGGGCACAGCATCCCCCAGGGAAACAGGGTTGGGAAGCTGCACACTTGTGAATCTCCAGTGTCTACACCAGCACAGCACAATGCCTACGTAATCAGAGATGGGGGAAAAGGGGAGCATGCTCAGCAGAATACAGTCTGCACCCTTGCAGGCTGCATGCTCAACAAGTCCAGTAATAAATTTACCTTCGATACTCTTCCACAGAAATCCCTTCTTTAAATGCAGGGTAAAATGGCACAGAATAGGGGCATTTTCTGTGCAGATGAGCTAAAAGAAGGTCTCCGACTTGAGGGTACATTTCCCAGATTCCTGAGGCCACCACAGCAATTGGGAAAGCTGCCTCATGGTGAGAAGCTACTTCTTCTTCTCCTTGACGCTGGAGGGGGGAAGGAAAGTCAGGTCCCATTCAAGTCATTTCTTAGACAAAAATACTCATATTTTTTGTGTAATTAGCCTCTTCTAAAGGATCCTAATGCTTCCACAGCTATGTAGCCAACCACAGAAAAGCTGATAAAGCTTTATGTCCTCAGCTCCCACAGAGGTTGCCAATAAACTGTGGTTCAGGACAGAAAAAAGACATTAGCAACACAGGCACAAAGTGCAAGGCTGAACAGATATTTTCACTCCAAACAACCATTTTTGTAAACATCTGTTTACAAATCAGTCGTATTTTTACTCCAGGGCTAATTTTTGCAGGGACAAAAGAAAGTTTCAAACAGCCCAAATTTCGCAGATAAAGATTAGAAAAAGATATTACCAACTTCAAAAAGCAACTTATACAGTGCCACTTCATTTCTTGGGAGGTGGTAACTACCCAGCAGGGACAGAAGTTTGCCTCTGTGCCTTAGCCCCCCCAGCAAGACATCATGATCATAAATTAACTATCAACCTGTTTTCCACTAACACTGTATCTAACTAGTTCAGAATATGTAACATCTACATCTGGAATTTTAAAGTAGTTCTTCCTCATAGAAGAGAAAAAATAGAGGAGTGGAGGGAAAGAAACTTGAATTTTTTCACTTTTTTTTTTTTTTGAATCATCCAAAAAGCACTTTCTCTAATCATTATGAACATTAACACATGCAAGCGAAACACCTAGTAAGTTTGTTCTTAGTAGCTGAAGACAGAGGACAGTGTTCAAAAGAACTTCTTAAAGCAGCAGCTACCTTTACCACCCCAGTAAAGAACATTTCCTCACCACAAATTTCTCCGCCAGTTTGTAATAAACAAAGTCCAGACCCTGTGGATGCTGAGTCACTGACACAGTCTGCCCTACGCAGTGAACAGTTTTTCCAGAGAGCAGGTTACTGATCCTGTCAAATATCTCTCTCAGCTTCGAGCCTGCAAATATGTAAGGAATGTATGGAGAAAGAAGATTAGGAAACGGGAGACAAGTCTTAACCAGATCACATCTTCACAAAAACTAGACCTACATCCTGAAGGGCAAGGCACCTCAAACTGCACCTTTGCTACATCTGATTAAAGAAACTAAATCATGATGAAGCAAGATGCCTTTGAAAGAAGCAACAGATCTCAAAACATTGCAAACACTGTGCTGCAGAGACTTGGACTGTGAGCACACCAGCTTTCCGCTGTAGGGATAATTATAGATATCTTAGTTATATTCTGTCCTACTAAAATCTTTACAGCAAAAGACATTTTACAGTTGGACTGGGTTCTTGGCATTTTCCTGACCTGATATTCTAGATATCTGGCTCACAGGGATCGTAGCTGCTTTCTGTAAGTCTGATTTTGTCTTCTTAACCTGCAGAACAAACACAAACACTACTTAAACCTTTACAGATAAGTAAACTACTATGATAGTTTGGGTGAGCATACTGTTAATACAGGCTGCTAAGTTAGAATTTTGTTGGGTTTATTTCCCCTAGAAATTAAGACAATAACTCTTCAGCAGTATTAACCATTAATCACTCATACCTCATTGTTGCCTTCAGAGCTGACGATTGCTTGGAAACAAGCACTGCATTTCTCAGCAGAATCTTGAAGATTCCGGTACCACTGCATGATGTTTTCATCTGTCTTAACTTGAAGTCCTGGTATTTAAAAAACAAACAAACAAACAAATAAATAAAAGGCAGAAGACTAAAAAAGACACAAAACTCAAGGAAAATTAAAAATAAAAACCAAAAAAGAAAACCAAACCAAACAAAAAAACCGCCAACCAAAGAAACCCCCATGAATTCTTTCCCCCCACAAGAATGTAGTTTAGAAAGCTGCATTTATAAACCAACTACAAGTCTGCAAGTTATACAAAAGGCCTCCTTTTCCAGCTCAGTAGCTGATTTCCTCAAGAAGAAAAAAAAAACCAACCCAAAACAACAAACCCTTAACCAACCTTCCTCCTGCTGCTTTCCCCCTGACTGCTGTGCAGGGACAGGAGGCTGAGCCTTCATCTGCTCCTTTTTCAGCAACTCCTCCTGCTTCTGTCTCTCTTTCTCTTCATCTCTCTTCCTTTTTTCTTCCACAGCTGCAGCAATTTCTTGTTGCATGCTGGATATCAACCCTCGCATCTCCTGCAGTGCTCGTTCAGCGTTAGCCACATCTGCTTGAGCAGGGAACCCGCTCTGTCAAGAAACAGAGGAGGTCAAGTAGCATCAATCTTTTGTAGCCCAACAGCAAGAGCAAGGAGCCTTTAAAACATTAGCCTTCAGATAATCTGGGAGCCAATTACACATTTTATCCCCTTTGGTGAAAGCATCTTTTCCTCCTTTACTTGTATATAACATGGGTCATAACATTCATAATGTTAGCACATGACTAGATCTCACAAGACCTCGGACAACAAAAATTACTAACACACTTTGACAAGGATAAGGCAATCCCAGTGCAAAGCCTTGGCAGCTTCCTCTGCAGAAAGCCAGCTGTGACAACCTGGAATGGAGAATTAGCCTTATTATAGTGGTTTATTTTTCAAGGTTTGTATCCCACCTTTACATAGAGAGAAAAAAATAAATAAATCAAGGAAACCTAGTTACTGCCAAAAGGTTTATGAGTGTAGGAGAATCACAATGTGTTCAGTATTCAGGAATTTATGAACCACTCTGATTCCATGGCTGTCTTTACAGCATCAAGAGTTTACAGTATTTTAATATTCAGTCTTTCTCCCATGGAAATCCTTGTGCATTTTTATAAGCCATTTTCAAGAAAACAGCTCAAGTGCCATAGAAAAGAATTCTCCTTTTAAATTAGATGTTTTATAAGACAAGTATCTAAAAACATTTATGTGACACCTTATTTAACAGCCTCCAAACAATCTGCCTTTGAAGACAAGCACAGGAAGCTTTATGAAGGAATGACAACCAGAGTTAAGATGACTCTAAAGCCTTTACCTCACTCGTGGTGCGGATGAGTCCTGACACCAGCCCACAGATCTGGTTGCCACGATTAATGTATGCAGAAAGATCAAGTTTTGGCAAGTCTTTGTGTTTATAATTTGGATCAATCTGCTGGTTAAGCTGCAGCACTTCCTCTTGGATGGAATAAAGGCGACGTAATCTTTCCTGGCCCTCTTCCTTACGCACACGCTCCTGCTCTTCCTGACGCTGCCTCTGCTGCTCTGCCTCACGCAGTTTTAGGTTTAATACCTGGGGGAAAAAAGACACAAGAGACACAAATAACTTAAATAACTTAATAACTCCTTAAATAACTCCAGCTTTACAAGTCCTTCCTAGTCTGATGACTCTAGCTTTGCATGGTCCTTGCTGGTCCTACAACACATCTGCCTTTATTGCATTTCCACAGCAATCCAGAGCGTGTCTAAGACAGCACCAGAGAGCACACTGTCACTCCAGGGACAATGAAAATACAAACAAATCAAACGGTCTTTCCAGTTCCCACCAAATGGTCACAGTCTTTTATCAAAGACAGCTCTTAAAAATCTCAGACCTTTGCTCTGTGTCGGTGTTCTTCCTTCAACTTCTCTTGCTGTCCCTGGGCCTCCTTTGAGCTACAATACACATAAAGAAAGAAAAACTGTATTCAAGACATGCACAAACCAAAATACAAATAAACACACAGCAAGATACTTTTCTAATAAACCAAGCTAAAGGAACTCAAACTGTCAAAAATATAGTCTTTTTCTAACTGCTGAAACTTCAACAGTAGCCAAAGATCTACTCTGAAAGACACTAACAGGATAGTTAATGTAAGAAAAACAGCAGGTGGGATTTTTCAAGCACAAATGACTAGCAGAGAAATGAATCCTCTTTGATTAAATGCTGCAATATTTTAAGGCTACCAGAGCTAATCTCACCTCTTCTCCATTAGTTCTTGCAAATACTGGCATTCCTGACGTTGCTTTAGAGCCCTGAGTTCATCGTAGCGCTTCAGTTGTTCATTTGCCAGGTTATAGGCTTCCTTCACCATCTTTTCATAATGCTCTTTCCGTTGGCTTAGCTCCTCCTGCAGATTGCACAGGTGCCAGAAGCACCACAATATAGTAATGACCAGAATTTGGACAGAAGAAGATCCAAATTAAATTGCTCAGAGTGTGCCAACATCGTCTACTCAGGGTTATCTTAAACTTTAACTCTCCTAAGGTTTAGCATAACTTACTGTCCTCCTACTTTTACCAGAGCATTATTACATCTGGTTACATGGCTCTTCCATGAGTCAGTACACCCTCAAGGGCTTGCTGGTTGGCATGTTTTTGTTTTGGGTGTGTATTGTTTGTTTGGTTGTTTCTGTTTTTGTTTGTTTGGTTTTGCTTAGTTTTCTTTTTTGTTTTTTCCTTACCTGTGCTTTCTTCCTGCTTATGTTTTCATACAGCTTAATGCAGCCTTCCACTTGTGTATATCTAGATGGCTTAGATGCTAGAATGATTTCTTCATCTGTTTCCAGCGGATCAAGATCTTCCTTTCCCTGTGTGGTCAGCATATAAACAAAATCAGTGCCTGAATAAAGTACCAGCAACTCATGGAGGAAACCAGGTAAATCAAGTCTCCTAAACTAAAAGCTATTTGTAGAGAAACAGACAAAAGAGTCAACCAGTGCATATTAGAGTAGTTATATACCCCAGTAGTGCAGCCTCACCATCTTGAGTACCCTGCAGCATGTACGAGAGGTTGTGATAATTACTTTTCCCAGTCACTAAAACTGAGACCAGAGATACCAAGAACCTGTAGGCCATTCACAGAGGCTGTCACCCAGAAAGGCTGGACAGACTCCCCATGTTCTCTTTACATTCACTGAATATTTTACACTGGAAGAAGTCAAGACACATTTTTACTTTGAATCATTCTTCAGAAGGAGTCTTCAGACTCTCTGAGAACTTTTATCAGATCTTGCTGCTTCACAGCTCACAATAGAGAGGAAAAAAAGCTTGGTTGCTCAGTATTGTTATATGGTGACATCATAATTTAATGCAGAGCAATGGACATCTGTTTTCTTTTCAGGTAACTTTATTACCTCCACAACTCTGCTGTCCATTGCTCAGCTTCCTACCCTTTTGCCTTGTAAAAGAGAACTCAAAGGGTAACCCAAAGGAGGTTACTCACAGACTCTTACATCAGGCTTGACTCTGCTCCATGACCTTATTCCTCCAAACAGATGGATCCCATGCTGCTAGCCCATATAACTATACAGCTCCCACTACATTTTCCTTAGCAATGATAAAAAGGGATTTTCCTTTTGCCCTACCACAAAATATTATTCTATAAAAAAATAAATCTTGTTAATACCAATTTTATCACCACTTATTTATCCTATGGAAAGTTGAAACTAAGCACATTTTCCAACACAAATTAACAAAGCAATCTTTATCTGACAATTTATGGCAGCAAGTTAGCACCCTTTTTCTCACAGCTGCTGACACAGGGTTATAACCAGCAAGCTGCCTTTGTTTTACTTGCCTTTGCAGGTGAAAGTGGCGAAGAGCCCTGGTGACCAGCAGAACGGATCTTCTCGGGAGAAGATGACTGCTCTGTGCGGGGATTGGATTCTTTTGTCACTGGACTTTCGGAGAGTTTGTTTTCTTGGGCTGAGCGCGCAAACATTCTGTCTAGGACCCACCCAGCATATGGAGACAGCTGAAGAGGAGCTATGCATCCTTCCAAGATATCCTTAAGAGAAAACATTTTCGGTAAACGTGAAACACATCAAGAAAGCAATGAAACGTTTGTAGACATCAACAGCTGCTTTACAGCCGCAGCTCAGTACCCCCTTTACCCCTTTCTTCTGCTCTTTTTTCTAGGCTCCCCTACTTTTGCAGGGCAGCAGAACCGCGGCGCTTGAACCTTCGCCTGTAGCACCCCCTCCCCAAACCCCGCCCTCTTTATCCAGCACGAAGGGGCCGGGACACGACCCGCTGAAGGGGAGCAGAGGGGCCCAGCCGCTGACACGCGAAGAGGAGCGGGCAGCAGAGACAACATGAGCGCGACTTCTACATTTCGAGCCCTAGCGCCTGTTAACGAGGCGAGCAGTCGGGGGATCACGGCTGCAGGGCCGAACCGGGCCCCCCTCAGCCTCCTCTGAGCAGGGCGGGAGCCGCGGCGGCCCGGGGAAGCCCCAGCCGCCCGCCGAGAGCGAGTCCTCACCTCGTCCGGGCTGTAGTGGGTGTAGTACTTCAGCCGACCCTTGCGGGAGGCGCGCAGAGCCTCCAGAGTCTTCCAGCGGAGCTGCCGCGGCTCCATAGCGACCGCCACGGCCGCGCACGGCAACGGACTAACGCCCGGCCCGCGCTTCCGCTTCCGGCGCTCTGCAGCGCGAGCCGCACCGGCTGCTGCCGCCCCCTGGCGGGTGGGGGGGGTGGGGGGGGATCCTTGTGATGTCACCGCGGGTTCGAATCCCGCCCCAGGCGGCTGGGGGCGGGAAGGGGCAGGGCCGCGAGACAGCGGCTGCTTTGCCCGTTTCCCGCTTCTTTCTCAGAGAGACCCTCACGAAGGAAGGAGGGCGCTGCAGCGTCTAGCCCGAGTCACAGGGCAGGGAGAGGCTGGCACCCGGGAGAACGGTCCTTCCCAGCACAGCCCCCCCCTCCCCCCAAAGGTGTTCACCCCAGGCGGCAGCAGAAGAAATGAACACCACCCCATGAAAGTGTACTTTATTGCTTCTTTCACCACAGCACCGTTAGCATTTTTAAAGTGTTAAACACACACAATTACAAAACTCTCCAAAAATTATTAACGTAGAAAACATTCATGACAAATACTGCCCCTGACCACATCACACATAAATAGGATATAAAAGAGATTTAAAAAACCCTTATAATTTTTTTTTGCACCTGTAAGAACCATTTACTAGAAAGAACAGGGCACGAGAGAGCACAGGAGTTTTAGGGATGCAACAGATTGAAGACCTGATTTTCCCAGAGGAGGGGCAGTTGGATGGTGAAGGGGAGGAGTGGTAACTGCTCTTTCATTGGTCTGAAGCCAATGCACACTCTGAACCCGGGTGGCATTCACTCCAGGCCCCCAACTCAAGGGCCACAGAGGTTAAAACAAAATCATTGCTTTAAATTGGTATGGGTTTGGCTGACTCAGGGTGAGAGGAGTAAAGCAACACAGGCATCACAGAGAAAAAGGGTGAGGTTCAGGGACAATCAAGTAAACAAAAAGCCCAACAAAATCATTATTTCTGGTACAAAACTTTTTACAAATGCTGGGGTTGTTCAGGAGATAGTCTCCTGTAAGTGCAGAGCCCAGGCACTTAAGTTATTTTCAGCTTCACACTTGGGGTGGGTGGACCCTCTCCCACCAATGTTCAACAGTTTTAAAAATATATTAAAAAACCCCACAAACAAAAAAATCCACATGATCTCCTCAACACAGAAACAGAACGAAAAAAGAAGCATGACAAGGAAAAGAGCTCTTAGAAACATTAACATGCTCAACAAAAAACAGTGACAGGTTTTAAGAGCTGAAACTATCAGGACTTTACAGGATGAAAAGAATCTTTTCCATCCTCTGCAAGGTTTTGGGGCACAGTTTATGGCATAAGGCCGACCTCTGACATCAATCTGGTATTGCTGGTATCCTACACTTAGGACACATGCCACCATCATTTTATCAGCTCATGCTGCAAGGAAAAGAAAACATCTCCTGACAGCGACCCTGAAATGCCAACCTATTTTCCAAGTAACATATGGCTTTGAAATACGGCTCCTTTTGTGCTTAAAAGCAGAGGTGCAAGGAGACTGTTGTCCTCATGGAGAAGAACGAGAGCGGCCGGGGGAGCCCAGCAAGGCACTTTCTCCAAAAACGTTGTCATAGGAAGACTTGAGGAACTGGACGTAGTTTTGCATGCTGCGGTTGGTGCTCTCCGACTGCTCCAACCGATCCTTTAAGTCCTGGAGGCGGCTTTCGTAGCGGCGCTCTGCCTGCTCGGAGAAGCACAACACACAGGCTGAAAGGCAGCAGCATTCAGCCCCTTCACGTGAAACTGGAGCTGGTCCCCAAAAAGCGCTGAGGACAGCAAGAAATGGCACAGCGGAGGACGACATTACCACAGATGGTGCTATGATATTTGTAATTTGTTCTGCTCATTTTCAACTCCATTCAGCCCACCCGCTGATAAAAACAGGAGACAACGTGGCTAATCAGCTGGGCTTTAAGAACTGATTAGCTATAGTTATGGGGAATTAAACATGATTTTCTGAAAAGCAGCTTGACCTGATCCATGTGTTAACCCACCTCCCAAGGAAAACTCAAGGGAACAACCACGGTGAACAGGATATTATTAAAGATTCCCCTTCTTTCTTCTAGAAAAAAAATCATTTCCTCTAGAAGAGAAATTGCATTACCTCTCAGAGAAACAAGTACAGTAAATTAAGTTGAAATCTTAATCTTATTTGCCCCCATGATGTCTGGTGCAAGTCTCATTTGAACATAAGAAAGGTCTGATTCTTTTCTTAAACACACGTCAGATTAGAGCGAGTTCGCTCAGACTGCTGCTGTAAGCAACAAGCAAACCAGAGTCCACACTCCTGAATCACACATCTGTCACCAACACGTACAACAGCTTCTCACACTCAGACACAGCTCTGAATGATTTCTGCAGCATGTCCACAGAGGCTTTGTTTAAGGCCTCCTGTTGCTGCCAGGACGCCACCAGCACAGCAAGAATCTCCCTCGCAAGGCACTCACTTCATCTTTGCTCCGACGCAGTTGGTTCAGCTCCGTTTTATTCCTACTTAGCTGGGTCTCCAAATCCAACATCTTGGACTGGGCTGCCCTCTCTCGAGATGTTGCTCGTTCTCGAGTTTGTTCCACCTATGTGTAAAAACAGAACAACAACTTTGTTAGAGGGTTGTCGACGGAAAAAAGATTTTTCCCTACCCCATTGCCCACAAAAGCCCAATAAAGTTTAACGGGACACATTCTGGTACATAAGCAGCAGCTCAGTCTTGTGCTTTCCTCTCCTCTGTTGCAAACTGGAGTGCAGGGTTCAGTTTTTCAGTGGTTTAAGAGCTGACAAACAGAACCAGCACATTTTATCATTGATATTTCACTGAACATGATGATTTTCATTAATTTGGCCATAGGCTGAGGAGGTATTTCCAGCCTTCTCACTGTTCCCCTTTTACATTCTGGGTAGTTTAGAGAGAATTCACAAACACAAGAAATGACTTACTTGTCTTTTGGCATCCTCAATGGCCATCTCCAGCTGACGTGCCAAAGAGCTACATTCCCGGGTCTTCTCCTCCAACCGCAGCTGACACTGGTGAATTGACTCCTCACGTTTTGCTATGACCTGAAGGAATTCTATGTTCTGGGCACTCGTTGTCTCTAGTTTTCTAGGTTGAGACAATAAGGGAAGGAAACCTATTCATTTTTAATGGAGTGTGTTTCAGTCTGCTTTTTGACAGGTCCTGACTAGTCAGGGAATAGATTCTATTCCCCCTTGAAAGGCAAGAGCCTCAAGAAACTTTTCTCCATTTCTCCGATCAAAATGTCAAAGATGGAAGGACACAGAGTACCCACACAGCGGCACTTTCCCAGGCGTTGTCACTAAAAGGAATTTACAAACATGAGTAAAAATACTGTAACATGCAGTAACCTCAAAATTGTCAGACTAGACTGGACAAAGCACTGCTTTATCTGCTGCGTGAGCCATCAGCCTTTCTAACCACATTCAGAACAAGTGCTGCAAAATCATGTAACTCTTTCTCCAGTGGACAGCTACTGATTAGAGATCCTTGTGGGATAAGCAAATGCCCAGCATCCCAGAGGCACATGGGGGAACTGGAACAAGACTGAAGCTGTTTCAATCCCCTGAAAAAACAACAGGAAGAGGATGCATATGGAAGGTTAAAAGAGCCAGAGAAACCTAGTATTTCTAACCTTTCTAGCTCCTCCACCTTCAAGGTGAGCTGCTTTTTCTCCTCCTGGGCAGACTGATACCTCTCTCTTGTCATCTCCATTTTGTCCCCCTGGAGCTCAATCTAAAAATTACAGCAAGTAATTACTTCACAAAGTAGTCACTACACAAACACGAGCAACCATGTAAAACATAAGCAGCGCTCCAGAAGGAAGCATGCTCAATCCATAATTGCTGGTGAGCCCTGGAAAGAGAACAGTGGATAGAGAAGCAAAAGCTCTAAACATACATTTTGCCGGTGCTTCCAGTTGATGTGTGGAAAGGTATGAGACAATTCTTCCCTGTTGCAAGTGATGACAGGTATGTGAATGCTTGCATGCAGAGCAGCCACGTGTAAGCACAGCAGAGCACACACATTACAAGCAGCCCACAAAGGCATTAGACCCTGAAATACCAGGAAGGTTTATAATTCCAAGCCAATCAGGGTAAAGCAGCCAGACTGCAAGATCTTGAAGCATGACTGTAGAAGTCATGCCTGTCTATAATTGTCCTGCAGTACCTACACAGTCCTTCTGGGGAAAAAGAAAAACAGGGACTGGGAAAACAACTGCAAATCAGGGCGAGAAAACCAGGCTGGCACAGCAGAAAGTCACAGCAGAAAACCACCAGAAGGAAAGTTGGCAAGACAAGGGGAGTAACACAAGCGAGTGTTGGCATTAGCAAGTGCTGTCACCACTCCTATTCAAATCCCAGCAAGGTTCTGCACTGTGGGATGAGAAACCTTTCACAGAGTAAGGGATGCTACTGGCTCCACCCTAACATCTTGCACAAAGACATAGCACGCACCTTTACTTTGCAGTGCATGTTTAATCTTTTCAAAAAGAGATGAGAACAGAGATGGAGTTTGAACCTTCCTGTGATTAGAAATTCGGCTGGTTTCAGACTTGCGAATGCAGTGCTGCAGTTTCTTTCCGCCAGTTCCTTACCCGCTGAAGAAGATCTGCAACCTTGACAGACAGGTCCACGTTTTTCTTCTCGTAACTCTGAAGCTGGTCCTGACATTCTGCTAGTTGTGTCTCTGTCATCTTTAGCATCTCGGGCAGCTTTCCCAATTCAGCAAGCTGGCTCTGGAACTCCTTCCGCACCTACAGTCAAAGAAGAGAACAAGAACTTTCAAACGCTCATAAGGTCAAGACTACAAAGTTTCTCAACTTCACTGAAGCTGTGCTAGTCTGTAACCAGGAGGACATTTTGTGGATACTTGACTAGTGTTGGAGTTCAAAGTCTAAGGTCTTCTACTCCACCAGGCTTTTTCTTAGAATTCCCCTGCGGATGGAGTGAGAATTTTACTAGAAGCTTGCTCTTTTTTGAGGACAGCTGTTCCACATCAGGAAATGGTGCAACCTAGACACTCCAACATTCTAAGCCATTATTTCTGCAGCAAAGGACACACTACGAAATGTAAACACCTCTGAAGAATGCAATACAGTCAAAAAGAAGTTGATAAATGTTCAATAAGTTTTGCAGGATGAATGATTCCTCACAAAACCTAATGGAAAAGGCAGACTCAGATAAGCCCTTTCTTTCCTATTCACAGCCATTTTTCACTACATTCAGAACATGAATACCCATGAATGCCTACAACATATCAGCCTATAGAGGAATAGTTACCAATTCAATCTCACTGTTCATTTCATCCTTTAGTGTCTTGTTCTCTTTATTGCACTTCTCCAGTTTTGCTGCCATATCATCTGCTTCCATTTGGGTCTTCAACACCTGGACATACAAAAACCCCACATACTTTAGCTGTTATATGCACTTCTCAGTAAATGCAAAGCTTTGGAGTGACTAAAACTGCTCAAGGATCAGCAACAAGTTTCTTGCCACACTAACCACCACCCCGTAACTGTATTGGAAGTTCACTTCCTGCTTCTGCCACCTGGATAATTTGAGCTTTCCATCAAATGTTCTCCCGTCTTGATTTATCTTCCCACTACCACAATATTCCAAATCCTCCCCAAAAAGCAGCCAAAGAACAGCATTTCCCAAACTAAAAGGCAGAAGCAAGTATCTCGCTGTTTTCCTTCACTTTTTGAAAAGAAGCAGGGAAAAAATGAAATAATTTAAAACCAGTCTGTTTTCTATTAACCAAGGCCTCTGCTGTGAGAGTCAGCTCTTCCTAATGACCAAGTTACCAGCACATAGTGAGAAAGGCAAATCTTCCACATGTTAGCATACAGCACATGGCAGTCTGGATGCTGCCATTTGAGGAAAAAGTCAATTTAATAGAGACTAAAGAACCAAAACAATGTGAAGCTGCAACATACTCCAGGAGCAGACAGAGTTAAGGTGATACAGAATAAGCACAACAGTGAAGGAGAAAACACATTTGTGCAGTGGCTGAAGGTTTTGATGTCTACCTGTGACTTGTAGGTTTCAATCAACCCTTCATAGTTCCTGACAGAGCTCTTGAGCTGCTGCACTTCCATCTGTGCTTGGTTCAGCTTTTCCTCCATTGGCACCACACTAGCCTGAAAAAAAGAAAACATCTTCCATTGAGTGCTTGGAAGCGACTGCTATGCTAGCTGTCTAACATGGTCTGGACTAAGAAAAAAAGACTTTTGCCCATTTAAGTTGGCAAAACTTTCCATGCTTTAGTAGATTGCCAAATTTACACCAGCAGAGCAAAAAGGTTTGAGATGGACGTGCAATTTTTACATTTGCCTGAACAAGCTGTGCTACTTGGATTAGGGACACTCCTACCTTGGTTCAACGCCTAGCTTTCCAAGAAGAAAAATTATGTAGGTCACCTACAGGATCATCAGTAGCAAGAGATGACAGGAGAAATATGCCAGCCATTTTTTTATTCTGAAGATTACCATTCTCTCCACATGAGCTACTGTTGTCTGTTCTGTCACTGCTGTTCCAGCAGCATAAAGACACAAGATCCCAGCTGGAAGAAACACTACTTGGATTGGAGAGACTCCTAGCAAAATATGGAAGAAACCCAGTCCTCCCAGAAAGTTCACTTTCTTTCTGTCTCTTCTCAGCACTCTTGCCCTATCATACGCAGGTTATGGCAAAACTGGTTTGAAACTACACGGCAGCAATGGATGCGATTCAACTCTGTCCTCAGAGGCCAAGCAACCTGTTAGAATTTATCCATTTTTTCCCTGGCACATCAGCTTGAAACCTGTAACCGACCTTTAGCCTTTCATTCTCCGCTTTGAAAGAAGCTGTTTCCGTAGTCTGTCGATGCAATTTGTCCACCAAAGCTTCTCTGTCTTCCCGCACCTTGTCCTCCAGGGTTGCCTGCTGTTCCAGCAAGTCTGCAACACGGCTGCCACACAGAAAGAAAATGAATCCTTGAGTAACAAGAAAGAATTGCAGAATCACGGGATTGTCACAGTTGGAAAAGACCTCTAAAACCACCACATCCAACCATCAACAACACAAAACAAAAAAACCCACAAAACCAAACAAAAAAAAACAACACAAAAAAGCCCATCTCACCATCCCACTAGACCATGTCCTGAACGAGCTGTGAATAAGGAAACAAACCCTTGAAAACTGCTTCAGAAACACAGCTTTTCCCTACACTTTCATCTCCCTCCTCTAGTCATGGATACACACCAATCTGTTACACTTTTCTACTACCACCATCTTCCTAGTCTGCTAGAAATGAATTTGAGTTGTCCTCCTGGAGTTCCAATGCATTGCCTCCAAGATTGACAGGATAAAGAACTACTTCTCTCATCTAGTACCTGTTTTTTCCTGCTGCAACAACTGTACCTCAGTGATGCCAACACATTTATTTAGCTTCAAAACAAAACTGGCACAGACTATACTGCCTCTCTGTTCTAATCCCATCCATTTGAGCATCTCAGATCTCAAACCAAAGATAACCTTAATTCTTTCAAAGCATTACAAAATGGCAAAGGATCAGAGTCTTAAGGGTTAGCAAGCCCTTAAAAAGCCTGCCTTTGCTGTGGCAAGTCAGCAGCAGAAGCCACATCTCTCTCTCCTTCTAAACTCTGCTGTAGCCCTTAGGCAGTGTTGGTTTTGCTTGGCTTTTTACAGGCAATCCAATTATATTATTCACTTTAATAAAATTATTCAGTTAAATTACCCTTGAACTTAGAACTCATCCTCACTCATACTTATTTCTCCACACTAATTTTATTTTAACCTGTTCAGAGTAACGATTTCCAGTTCGAGGTCACTCTTGTCCTTTAGTACTTTGTTGTAGCGACTCCTCCAGGACTCCAGAGTAGACAGTGCCTCGGCAACGTAACTGTCCTGTCAAACAAAAGAAATACATGAGGAAAAGAGCAAAGGTGACAAAAATGTCACTGGACATGGGATATGCAAACAATACACAGAGACACTGATATGGGTAAACATGGTATGTGCAGAGACTTCACTTTTAAAATAGCGAGGACAAGTCTTTATTTTTTTTTCTTTGTGATCCTTCAGAGAGAGGGGTTCTCCAACACAACTGTCTGCCAACAGACATAACTGCAGCAAAAGAAGAATCCTCTTTGAAGGCAGATGAAATGTCATAAGTACAAAGCATGGCTAAGATTCTACCAGTGGCTCCAGTCCCTGGAATTCTACAAACAATGGGGGGGGAGGGGGAAGTAATGTGAAGTCCATGCTCTCCTCTATTTTATTTTATTCCTAACATGTCTACTTTTTCCTGATATCCTCCATTCATTTTTCATCAGGAAATTCCAGCACACCTCTAGGTCTTTGTACTTTTCTGCTCCAACTAGTTTCTTGATTAGCAACCAACTCCATTCAAAAGTTTCAGCCAAACCCACAAGGATCTCTTTTATTAGTTTTTGTCAACCCTCAGATTGTTCTAAAGAAACAGGTGAAAAATCAGATCTGATAGTTCAGTATGATCCAAGTTATTGCATGTCCTAAGTTAAGGACATGCAGTGAATATAGTGACAGCTGAGAAAAATGGACTTGTTCCAAACGTAGCATAAATGGGCCAAGACATCAATACAGAAATAAATCTCATTAGTTGAAAGCAGAGACTCTCCCCAGGGCTGCTACCAGAAGTCAAAGACTTAGATGCATGATCTGAAATGAGGTCTCTCCTCCTGCATTATCAGGTACCTTTTCTGCTAGCTGGACAGCCAGTTGCTCTGCATACTCCTCACTCCGCTCAGCCCGCTCTTTCTGTGCGCGGATGGCTTTCTTCAGCGCCTCTTTCTCACGATCTGCCTTCTGCCGTAGTTCTTGCAGTTGTTCTGTGATGTGTTCCACCTCTGCCTTATGCTGAGTTTCACTGCGCTCCAGATTCTGCAGCGGGGGGAGAAAACACACCACACAGCGTAACATCCTTATACCTGCATACCCAAAGCAGCAACTAATTCCCTAGAAACAGCAGAGAGAGCCGGGCATAAACCCTCAACCCTTAGCCAGGAAGTACTTGCAATTGTATTTCACCTACACAGTCCTGCCTAATACTGACAAATGTCAGCATGACAGATCTTCCTTTCCTTCCCAGACCCTTTCTTCTTTCATAAACTGCTCTCTAGAATACTGATTTCCACTCCTGACCAAGATAAATACCGGTCTATCAGTCTTTTGATCTACCTGAGAACACCCTCTTTATTAATAAAAATGCTTACATATAATAATGTTACTTTATGCAGTTATACAGCTTAATAGAATGAAAGCTCTTTCAAACCATTACCATACACCTGTTCAGCACAACATCAACAGATAAACAAAGACTTTGAACAAGATAAACCAGGGGAACTTTCTCCACCTCGTGAAGATTGTAGTAAGCATGCACAAGATCCTGCACACACCACTGATCAAACACAGGAACTTACGGCACAGCATTTTTCCCAGAAAGCAAATAGTTTATAATCTATCTTCATGCCTGACTAAACCAAGGTCACCTTTTAAGTAATTATGTAGCAATTAACTCAGGGAGAAAAAGAGGCAAAACCAACTCTAATTAACGCACATAGACCTTAAGACTAAGATTTTGCCTCATGCATCAAAAATGTAAAGATTTTTCCTTTCCTGCTTCATTCGAGAAGGATGCTTTGTGTTAGTGGCATAAACATCACCAGCCAGTATTTCAGGCTACCAGAGAGAGAGGAATAGTTGGCGAGTGCTACTACACAAGACACATACCCTTATCCGTATAGTCAGACGGTTGTTCTCAGCTTCTTTGTTTCGCAGCTGAGCTTGTAAACGGCCTCTCACAGCATCCATAGATTTGGAGAGCTCACATGCTGTCTTTGCCTCATCCTAAATAAGAAGCAACAAGATATACACCTTTTTCCTAAGCAAGCCAATAGAAGGAATGCTTTATAATATGTAACAGTCTCTAATTTCCTCACTGAATGATCTCCAGCCACCTCCACCTTCCTCAGATGGACCCACAGCTCTTCTACTCCAACAAAATGGGGAACAAACGAGTGGCCATTTATTTTACATCAGATGGGAATGACTGGCCCAAAAGATTTGTTCTAAGGAACATGGAAACCACAACTGTGTGGGAATAGGTAGCTCTGTCTGTCGTGCTTTATAAGCAAGTCAGTCATCCAATCCCTTAAAAAGTAATCGTCTGCAAATACAATTTTGGACTACCTGTGGTTCTACAGAACTGGAAGGTAGACCAAGAGAGGAAAACAGGAAAAGAAGACTACCTTTCCTGCCTGTATCTGAACAGTAAGATTGTCCACTTCTTTTTCTTTCTCCTGAAGCTTCATCTGAAGTTGCTGGGAAAACAAACACCACTCAGATGTTAAGTAACAAACACATTTAGGTTGGCAGGTGAAGGGAAAGAGCTGTAACTGCCTCCCTCCTGAGACCCTCTGATTCATGGCACTGTCTGTCTGGTATCCACAGCAGCAGAATCCTCAACCCCAGAAAAAGAGGCTGCATCCTCCTCAAGCAGAAAGCAAAAGGGATACACATACATTTGTGTAATAGGGCATAGGATACCCAGTCAAGAAGAAGAACCAGACAGCACTATATACTCCACAGACTACAAAGGGCATTACCTATGTCTCACAGCAATGTTTATAAATTCTGGCAATGTGAGAAGTCTTTTTCTCAGTTTACAGTTAAGGAAATGAACAACTGGCACCAGGTCACTCAGTGACAGAAGCAGATACAGAAAGCTTACCCTCTTTGTGCTTTTCTATCTCTAAGGATAGCACGATAAACATACAGAAATAATAAGAATTCTTCCAAGCTGAAGAATTCTATCCTTACTCTCAGTGGTATTTGATTTTTTTTTCCTCTCCTACCATCAGAGTTTTCTTTTTAAAGAAAGATGTAGCACAATTCTTGCTTTGTACATTCAGTACCACAAGAAAAGGTAAACAGAATCATTTCTGCTTAAACATGATAAGAACAGGCTTAAGTTTTTCTTCATAGCTGAATCCAGTAAATCCTAATGGTGCTTTTACATGTAGGTCTCAGTTGTACTATCCCCATTCTAAGCCCCCATATTTCAAAGGCTATGTAAATCTCTCCACTTTGAAATCCACAGATGAGCAATGAAGTGGCTCTACCACAAAAGTAAAAATATACTTTTTATGGGTCTAAAAGGCATTAGTGCAAGACTTGATGGCTGAATACAAGATATTGTCATTTTAGATTTCTCTGCTTTATCATCACAAAAAAAAAAAAGAGATTGTTTTGCTTACCACTTTCTCTGCATCTAAGTCAGCCAGCCTTTTCAGCAGCGTTCCTTGCTGCTCCAGTATCTTCTGAGCATCCTTCTACAAAAGAAATACATGAGAAAAAAATGGTAACTCAAAAGTCAGTTTTAAATAGATTCTTTAAAAAGGAATGGGGCAAACCAACCATTTTCTCCCAGTGGCAGCAGCAATTCTCAGAAGATACCCAGAAGCATCAAATGTGCTAAACCATCACCACCCATCTCAGGAAGCTTTTCCGCTTCTCAAAGATTACAATAATGATGGCAATTTAAGATCTTGCTGAACTCTCAGGCTACTCAGAGAAAGTCATGTGGAAGAACTCAGTCCTTTTATCCACTGGTGGCTGAAAGAACTGTTACCATCAGCCTGCTTTTGTCCAAATGGAATATAAACTACAGGCAGAATAGCAACTCCATTTCTGCATTGCTCTTACAAGAAGTACAGAATTGTTTGTAGTTTCTCTATTATTGCTCTTGCAGCCTACAAAAATAAAGTTCTGAGCATCCTCAGGCTCCCATTAGGTGAGGGATAGGAGCTAAATTTGGGCCAATGCAACTGTAGCAGTAACATTTCAGATTAGCCAGATCAGCAGATGCAGCAGTATCCAGATGAGGAAGAGCTGGCAACACAGTAGTGCCTGTAACTTTTAATACAAGACTTAGATGTGCTAATGTCCTCACAGCAGAGAAGTCAGTCTGACTCTTTTTATCTTTTTAACCTTGCCTACATCAAAACAAACAACTGTCTGTCCTTCATGATACAGAGTCAACAGCAGGGTTAGGAAAAAGAAAAAAAAAAGAGGAGTTAAAAGCTGTAAAACTCCATTTCCATCAAGAAGACAACACAGCCTCCTGTGGCCATCCAAGCTGAAGCACACGGCACTGCTCACCTCCCGGTGGTGATGCTCTCTGAGAAGTCCTCGTAGCGTCCGGTTGGATTCTTCAAAGGTGCTCAATTTTTGGAGCAGAAGCTCTTTTTGTCTTGTCAACATGTTAATGTCTGAGCTGCTCATGTGTTTCTCCTAGAGGGGAAAAAAGAGAGGAAGAGAAGAGAGAAAAGAATTGTTCGCAGGGAGTGAATGTATGAAGCTTGTACAAGCACGAGTAGTGCAATAGTCAGCACCATGTGTGCAAAAGGTCACTGCATGCTGCAAGTAAAATGCTCCACTTCCAAATAAAAGTAGCAAACACCTTAAGCAAGTTAAAGCTCTCCGCTTCTCCTTATGGTTTTCTGTATTGTCAACTGTAACACTACATTTTTAAGATAACCATACAAAATAGTAAAGGCAAGAACAAAAAAGGACAACACCTACAATGTTGAGCCTCCCAATTGTATTTTTCAGGGCGTGGATCTGCCTGGCTGCTGCTGCTCCATCCCTTTCTGCCTCGCTCAGCTTGGACATCAAACATTCTTTCTCACGCTGCAAATACTTTTTCTCGAGCCTGTAATGAGAACTCAGCCATCAGGGAAACCAGAAGCTTTGACAGCTGTACCAGACACTAAACAGGAACTTAGAGGGGACAAATTTGTCTTATACCAAAGCCTGCACGCACTGTTAAACCCAAAACACAACGTTGTGCTTAAGCCACACTAGAAATAAGATTCCAAATGACTAAACATGAAACAGCTCAAAGTTTTTAGCCAGGGCTCTTAATTTCTGAAGCATTCACAAAGTTTTCTGAAAAAGGAATATACAGTTATGAACTTGCAAGTGATCTTTCTTAAAGAAAGAAATAAAATTAACCCTCTTAAAAGTCTAGTGCCCCCCTCGAGACACAAACTTCTCAAATTGCTTACTTTTACAAAGTAGATGCAAAAACATCAGGCTTGGAGACCTTCAGAATCAGTAAGAAAAACTAAGGTTCAGTCCTCTCAGGGGCTGTCACTCCTCTCTCAGTATGATTTTCATAGAGGCAAAAAAATCGTCTAGTTTTCAGTTCTGTGTTTATTTGTTGTTCTCCCAATATCATCCCAATGTCAAACAGCATCTCTTAGCTTTCAAGATACTAACTGCAGAGCTAGGATGGCCCTCCAGTAGCTCACACAAGCCAATTGCTCCCAGGTTCCTCTCAGAGCTGGTTTTGCCATTCCAATACTCACGCTAGAGCCCTTCCCTGCAGCTATTGCCACCTGAAGGCCCCCTGTAAGGGGTTACAAAAAATCCAACACTGTCAGTTCTTCAGCAGCGCTGCAACCCAGGGCACAAACTGCAGCCTCAAATAGCCTTATCAATAAAGGAGGCAGGTGTCCTGTCAATACCATTACTTGCAGTACCAAGAGAAAACTGGAGCTTTCTTACACAGTCAGATCTTTCTCTTCCTTTATGCGTTCAATATTGCGCCTGAGCAGCGTATTCTCATGTTCTGTTTCTACCAGCTCTTGGGTCACCTCATTCAGTTCTTCTTTCTGCTCCTCGAGGAGACGCTTTCGTATTTGCTGCTGTTCCTCCTTTTTCTGCAGCTTGGCCTGAGGAAAATATTTAAGTGGAATTTAGGACAAACCGGGTGCTTTTAAAGTGATACGCAGAATCCACATCTCAAACGAGTGAACCAGACATTCAGCTGCACCAAACAATAAAGGACCACGTTTGGTCCAACTCTCTCCTCACCTCATTCTTCAGTGTTCCCACCACATTCATCAGACTATCGATCTTCTTCTCATATTCATTCATTTTGCAGTAAACAGCATCCTCCTCATCTGTAGAGAGGTCACTCAGGCGCAGGACTGACAGCATTTTTTCTGTATCTGGAGGTGTAATTTCTAGGCGGTGAGTTGGTCCCTGGTAGAAAAGCAATAAAAAGTGACATTTTTTTTTTAGTATAATCTTACAAACAGTATTCTATCCCCAATTCCACCAAAAACAGAGAGCAAGTCACATCACTGCAACAGGACTAGTAAGGAAAAAAACATTTGTAAACAGCTCTTTAATTTTCATCAGGGAAAGGTGAAAAATGCAGAAAGACTAGAACAGAAAAAGAATTAAAAAAATATTGAAAGTTCAAATCCTCATCACAAAAAGAGCCAGGAATACAGAAGGAAAAACTATCAACCCATGAGAAAGAAAATATTAAATGATTCTGCACAAATGAGCCATGCTTTAGAAGAGACTAAGAACAGCAGCCCCTCGCTGTGCCTCCAGATGAGATCTTGAAGGGGACTAGTAAAACTGTAATAAATCTGCCCGGATTCTAGAAGGAGAAAGGCATGATACGGCCATAGGCTGCTAATAAATTCCCTTTTTTTCTATGTTAAAAAGTAAAAAAGATTTCTAGAAGGCCCTTAAAATGGATGGTATGTGACAGTAGCCTTCTTTCAGATCAGCTGGGCTCCCTCACTCTCTTCACAACTGCTCTCTTCAACCTCAGGTAAAGAAGAAAGTTTGTTTTAAAGAGCAAAATCAGCCCCACCTCCCATTTGCAGGTTGATTCCCGGAGAGATGTTTTGCCTGGGGGCACCCAGGGGGCCTTAGTTTTCATCCGAGCAGCTCGGCTCATATTCACGGTATCTCCTTTCATTTTCTGTTTGTGCTTTTGCTAAAGAAAGAGAAAATAAAATAAATCACAGTCTTCTAAAGAAACATTTAAAATTTTTAGTGCTGCAAAACCAAATGGAAGTTCATTCATATAAAAATATCATATAGTGTTTCACGTGACAAATCAGATGAGCAGGGATACCTGCACTTGTGATGGGATGAGAGCCTTACCCAGCAGGCCAGGGGTGGGAAACGGGGTGGAGGGGAAGGAAGTCTCCTCTGTGTGGAGATACACAGGAAAAAAATATTGCAATACAACCCATTCATATGAAGAAGAAACAACCTGGAAGATGCCTTCTCTATTCCACACATCTCACATAAGAACAGCCATATATCTTTTGACAACAGCACCACCAGAGAAAAAACCAAACCAAACCAGAACAGTGCAGTGTGTTTGGTTATGAAAAGCCCCTCAAGTGTTCTCCCTGATTTGCAGTCAACTAATAGGCCACAATTTATTTGTATTGAACTCAGGGTGCTCTAACTGGAGGAAAGTTAAAGTGTTTTTACATAATTCTAACCCTAGAAAAAAATCAGATATTCTGAATATTCCCGACAGGCAGTTAATTAATAGGAGTAATTGAATTGACTGCCAGGCCCTACCCCACTGTGGTACTTGCCTTTAGCAACAAACACAGAATTAATAGAGGACTTAGAACAGGATGGCTGCAGATAAGGAAGAATGAGCAACTTCCATCAGCTTTTAAGAACAACTTCATATAAACTATGGAATAGGACATGAGATGATAGCCAGAAGTTCAGTGTCTCCTCCTACCTACTGTGAGTAAGGCTATGAAGAGATTCCTTTATGCCGCAGAACTCAGCACACTGAGAAGCTGCTTAATGCCAGATGAGGTTTTGAATTCAGACTGTTGGGTTTGGTTTTTATTTCTAAACACGTTTATTTTAATAACATCAAGATGGAATTTGAAACGTCTAGAAATTTGAAACCCTTCCCCAAACCTCTCCTACAAAAATAGGGATGAAGCCAAAGAAAAAAAAAAACATTACCAGGACAAAAATCTGGGAAATAATAAAAAGAAAAAAGAATCCAACAAATAAAAACCCCAAAACCACATCCCATTGGAAGCAGCACTTCTCACAACCACACATTGAACGTGAAAAGTAACTATGTATGCTGTATCATACTTAAATTGTCTTAAACACAGAAGATGCATGAATGAAAACTGACCCCTGAATACGAATTCAAGTCCTACGGTTCTAACCCAACAGTAAAACAGACCTTGAAGATTCTGTGGTGCTTCCAGGACCATTCACCGTCCTCCTTGTAGCCCTTACAAGCACCCAGCTACACGCTCCTACCTGGCATTTTGCAGGTGTGGTTTTCTGACCCTTTTTAATATGGACATGGACAGGGGTGTTTTCATCCACATGGACGTGCAAAGGGGGAGATGAGGAACGGTTCTTCATGGCTCTTCTCCCACAAACGGGAAAGGGCAATACAATGAAAGGAAACCTGTGAATAAGGAAACTGGAAATAACAACACTTCCCTCTGTGCCAGAAAGCAACAATGGCCAGCTTTGGTTAATGTTTGAGCTTGGTTTCAGTAGCATCTGCCATTTTGAACCGCACACTGTTTTGCTGTAAAACTAAGATTAATACAAATAATTTCTCTGCTTCTGGCATCTTCTGCTTTTAACATGGCTATTAAAGACCAAATAGAGTTGGATTGATAGTAGGTGTCTGCAAGAGTCAGAGTTCAAAGTCTTAGAGCAAGTGAGCAAATCAAGGGTTCCAGTAATTGACACAAGCTGATTTTGAAGAGAAATCTGAAGAGGGGAGAAAGGAGTATTAATTTAACAGTTAAGAAAAATTAACAGGAAACCCTCAGATTTTTCCATCCTAGAACACTGAACCTGTAAACTCTTTCATATGTGCTTAGCTTTAAGTGTCTTTTTGAAGTTAAACAAATGCTTACAAGCTTTTGAATCACCGCATTGCTTTAACCTTGAGAAAAAAAGCCAATATCTAACACAACACAGCAAAACCTAGAGACACGAGGTTAAACGCCTTTGAACCTGATGCTTGGGTTGTGGTAACAGGATAATGCAGTTGCGAATCTCACAAAGAATACCATCAGCACTAATCTGACTCTGGCAGAAGGCTTTTTTGTCAGGCTATGTAAAATTACTTACAGTTATTCTAAGGCTTTTAGGTCTTCCAGACAGTGGGCTCTGCGCCGAGACTAAAGTCACTTCGTAGCTGATGGATGAGGGACACCTGGTATGGAAATAATAAAATGACCACCGATAGGAAAAGGTGCCGGTTTCCAAACATCCTTGCCATTTAAGGCAACATGCAGGCTCAAACACATCACATCTATGAACCCAAACAACAGAAATTTGGGTCCTGGCATCCTCGGGCAAGCATGGGATGAGGGAAGGACTGAGATTGTAATTCATTACATATTGATGATGAAAACTGGTTTAAACAATGGAAATGTTTTATACAGTTACACAGGATGGCTCTACCCAGTTACAAACCTTCAAATTCTAACTGCAGTTTCTAACGTGTTTCATAAGAAAACAAGGTTTGACCAGTTCCAGGGCACCCGTATGTCCCCTCCCAAGCTCCATACCCTCCCTAAATCCTGTCCTCACCAACAAATTTTCTAAAACTTGACAGAAACACTGATGTTCCAGGTCCATAGGGTTTTGCAAGCCAAAGAGATGCATCCAAATTAGTGCTTATGCTGAGGGAAACCCAGTAGCACACAGACTTGTGCTGCAGTGTGGTCACTGCCTGCCCAGCAGACAGTGCTACGGTTGGCTAACCAGCAGCACACGGGACAGGGAGTCACTACAGCACGAGCACCTCTTGCCTAGGGGTAGGTGGGGGACTTGGAGAAATTAGAGTGCGGGAGGAGGGATCCCTCAGTCCCAGAGGACTAACGTCTATCAGAGAGGGAGGAAGGGGCTTAGTTAGTTAACCTCCTGGTAACGCTCCTTCATGATTGGCTGTGTAAGAACAACTGCTACAAGTAAAGCGGTACAGGATTTTCTTATCTTGCCCCCCCATCAAACCCATATCGCTCCAACTCAGAAAGGAGGATGTTGTGGGGGATGGCATCAAAGGCCTTGGCAAAATCAAGACAGAGGACACGCACAATTTCACATCATTCTGCCCCTGAACTAGAGTTTAAATTGCTCGTTAAAGCTCAGTGATTAATTCTGTTTCCCAAAGTCCATGTAATAACCTACTCTAAATAAATCTAATAACACCGCATCCATTTTTAAGCAGTATGTGTTTAAGACAAAACACATCTTTATATTACAACAGATGACAAGTGACAAAGCAAACAGAGGGGAAGAGACAGCCACACTTCCCGAGATGGGGAACGGGATTCCCCAGATTCCAGCCAGGAACAGCACCAAGACCGCAGGGTGTTTCCATCCTCTCTTTCCCGATGAAGGGTTGAACTCCCCTCGGAACTAAACGTCTGCATCGGCCATAGCACCAGGCTGAGAACCCGCAGAGCTTTCCTATCCCCCCAAGCGCACCTCAGACGCTGCCACCCAGCTCTCCCTAGCAACGAGGTGTATTTCACTAGTCCAAGTAACTCCTCCTGCCATCTCCGGAGGCTTTCCAAAGAAGCTGGGGCAGGGCCCTGGTCTGGGATCGCTTTCCCGCTCTCAGCAGGATGATCTGCGAGGTCAGCACAGGGCTTTAGCCAGCAGGGGAACCCCCCGGGGCGGCAACCCCCCCCCCCCGGCAGCCCGACCCGACCCCCAGCCCCGGCCCAAGCGCGTTTTCCGTGTCATGTTTCACGTCTACCGGGAGCTCCCGCTCTCCCCCGCGGCGGGAAGAACCGCGCCGGGGCAGCAGGCGCTTCTCGCTACTGACACGCGGGGGAAGAGGCGCTCCCGGCGCAGCGGTCGGGGAGGGTCGGACACCCCCGCGGCCACGGGGCGAGGGGACCCCCGGCCTCCCCGGCCGCGTCCCCTCACGGGGCCCGGCGTCCCCGGCTCCCTCACCGCCAAGGGCCGCGCAGGGTCCGCAGCCGCTGCCGCCTCAGGAGCTCTTTGCAAGTGACGGGGAGGGGGCGGGAGGGGCCGCCGCTGCCATGGAGACCCCGCCGCCGGGCCGAGGCGGGCAGCTGGAGGCTGCAGCGGGGGCAGGAGGCTCCGCCGCACTTCCGGGGCCGCTGCCGCTGCCGCCGCACCGCCGCCCGCGGCTCCCCCATTGGGCGGTTCAAACCCGCCTCGTCACCCGCACTCCGCCGGACGCCGCCGCCCGCGTCACAAGGCCCCGCCCCGCAACGGGCCCCGTCGCCACAGTGACGGGAGGGGCCGGGCTGGGCACCGCCCTCCCCCCCCGAACCCTCCCCGGGCAGGCGGACCGGTCCCGGGCCCAGCAGGGAGCGAGCAGCCGGCCCGGCGGAGCTCGGCCCGAGAGTCGCGACCCGGAGCTGTTGGGGTTGCAGATCCTCGTTTAACGCGTTCTGAGGCACGAGGCTGCAAAACACCTCTCTCTCTCCACTCTCGGTGGAGGGAAAGCATTTTAGGCGGTGAGAAGTGTTTCTTTCGGCCATGAGAGAGGGTTTCGTTAGGCACCTGTCCGTGCACGCTCATTGTCAGTTTTTGACACCACCATTACCCGCATGAACTTTGTTCTTTTGATGCCGTGGAACACAAGTTCCAGTACGGAACAGCTGCAGCAAATACACCAAGTCACAGCCCAGCAACTCAGCTGGTTTCACTGTAAACATTTTCTCTATGTCAGATCCTAACTGACTTTGTAGCTAGGTTTAAATTTGGGACAAAAAAAGAAGAAAGAAATAAAAAGCAAGACACACACACACACAAAAACAAACACCACAAAAAACCACCCCACAACCAAAAACCTCTATCACAACCTTTGCTGTTATGCCCAGTAAAGGTGCCCACCCCCTCACCCCCTGCAGAGCCCACACCCTGCAAGCAGCTGCATTACAAGACCAGCTTCAGCAAACCAGCTTCCCTGAAATCAGCCCTTTCTTCCGGAGAAAGAGACCTCTATCCAAGCGACAGTTAAGGAAATTCAAGCCTTGGGCTGCACAGAGGATCACTTGCATTCAAACCTCTGTTGTCTCTCACCACTGCACACATCAGGCATTTCCACCCAGCACAGCTCAGAAGACTTTGTGTTACACAACATTACCTGCTGAGATGGCTCCTGACCCGATTGCTACAACAGCAAATCCTTTGTTACTCTTACTCAGCAGAAACATCTAGAGATCCCCCCGGGCATGCAGATTCCTCTTAATCCTCCTTTTTCCAAGAACAAAAAACAAATTCCAGAGAGATTTCATGCAGATAAATGTTTCCAGTAACTGCTCTGTATTAGTGATTTCTGTGTGGGGTGAGCCTTCCAGGCTTAACAGGTAAAGGAAGAACTCAGAGCTGTCACAGAGGGGACAGAAAAAAGCAAGCCTTTATCCCTGCAGACCATACAGAATCGAGTACTGAAAGAACCGTGTACATGGAAGAGTAAAAGCACACACTCTGCCGAGGGCAGCACTCTTTCTGTCATAGGAAGGATGCTGTTCCCAGTACTGTGGATTCCTCCAGTTCCCTCAGCACTGGGCTTACAGGATTCTATTGCAGGAAAAAAATTGTCATTTAAAAACTAGTATCCAGTGTCTCAGTCAGGAAAACACTTGGGATGACATGGATGAGTGGAAGACAACCCGAAGCGAACGCTGCTCAGATGCACCGTATCAGCTATGGCTATAACACCGACTAGCCAAGAGCATCTTGCTGCTAGTGACCTGCCCTCAGCATGGCTCTCACCTAAAAAGAAGCCTATCTGCTGCATTCTTCAGTCCAGAGCCTCTCCTTTCCAGCAGCATCCAAGATCCCTTCTTTTACCTATCCTCACCCTTCTAAATACCATCTTCAGACATACACCCAGCTGGATCCCTTCTGCTCACTGCGAGTTGAGATTCTACACAGGACAGTCTCTGAGCCTGCATGTCAGTCCATGAGGTGTGACTGGTCCGTTTCACTCTTGAAAATAAATGCCATTCCTTCTGAAGTTTTTTTTACCATGCAAGTACTTCAGGAAGGCAGCTGCAGCTGGCATCAGACTGCAGCTTTTTGAATGACATCTTCCATGCGCTGGTACCAAGGTTGAATCTTGGTGTGAACCATCATGTCGTCAAAGGCTTCCAGCCCTTCCATGACTCGGAGGACTCCGTACACCGCCTGTGCCAGAAAATAAAGATTAGAACAACAGTGAAAGAGTCAGTGATGGAGAATAGCTTGGGGTACCAATGAGTGTCTCAACAACCTAGCCAATAAGGCTCTTTCCCTGTCCTGCTATCTACTCCACCACTCTGATCACCAAGAAAGACTGAAGGGCAGAAAGGTTGGTAAGAAGGCACATTTTTTCCATAAGGAAGCAGTAAGGAAAGATCAGGATCTACAGACAGTTATGGGTCAAAAGTTAATCCCATCTCTACATCAAGCCCTGGTGTAAAATGATTCCCTTGCATTCCAAGAACTGCTGGTGCAGGGGATGAATCATGTTCCACTCTGCACTGCTACTGGCAAAGGAAACCCCAGCAGCACCAAATGGTTAAAACCTGTCCAGGTGTGAGGCTTTATCTACCAACATTTATGAGCCAGAGCTGTGCCCTCACTTGGAACCTGCTTTTTCATGATTCCACATGATCAGTAAATTCCACCTGTAGATGGGAACTGCAGGTTCCACATTAACAAGCTTTTCTCTTGAGGAAAACAAATACTGCCCTATGTGACACAAACAAGTCTAAGTCCCCTTCATGTGGGAATCGTATTATTGCACAAAGGACATTGACAATGAATCTCACGTAATCCCCATTCTCTGCCTCTATTTGTGTTAATCGTTTCACACAGATGAGCAGCTGGATGAATTGTAGCCCACCCAGCAACAAGTGCAGGAATTAACCCCTTACCAAGTCAGCGAGGTTTGGCTGGTTTCCACCCATAAACGGTCGATGTTTGCCAACAGCTTTTACCCACTCATTAACTGCTTCATACAAGTCTTCTCGGACATTATCTCGAAGATTATGTCTGGATAAAGAGAAGAATGAGTTTGAAGACACTAGTCCACTTCCTTTTTTAATCTTATCACATCTCATCCTATAGGCTGTTTTTTGCCTGGGAATTAGGAAGGTATTTGAGCCAAGGGGGCAGTTAGTGATTATATAGTAGATGAGTAGAGGGGTTCAGCACCTCCAGCTAGAAGTAGTGTGGCTGCTACATTGGATTAAATGGTTTGGTTTAAAACACTTGAGGTTCTGCCCTTTGACATCTTGGGGTTCACAGCTAAGGAGGTTAAAGAGCTATTCCTCTCATGTACTTAGTGCTCCATGGTACCAACCTTTTCTTCAGTCTCTTGCTAACAAAGAACATGGCAACAGCCCCCAGGTACTTGGCAAATAAACCTTCCATGGTGCCAAACTTCCCCTCACGGACAATGTAATCAAAAGATGCCAAGGCTTCTCTGGGGGTACGGTAAACGTTGGGGGAGATGAGGTGAACAAGCCAATCATCTGCCCATTTCCTCCACTTCATCTCTTCCCTGCAAGCATTCAAAAGAGACTTTTCAGTGAATGAGGTACAGATTGCAGGGCTACAGGAAGCAGAGAGAATCACAGCGGCATCGGCCAGAGGTTCCACCAAGGATATAGGTGTCAAACTCCTGCCCAGCCTTGTGCTCTGGTGACTTCTCTGAAATGCACTCAGGATTGTCACCTTTGGTAATGTTGCTCCAATCACAAAATAAGTTAAGACTAAGAGCATTAGCTTCTCCTTCTCTCAATATGAGAGCTAAAGCAGAAAGAAAAACCATCGCTCCATAGCGTTCCTCTCTGACATGAGGGAAAGGCCAAGAAGGAAGCTAGAGGCAGGTGAAGGCCAGCACTGCCACGATGGGGGAAACTAGGCCATCTAACAGCATTGTTTCAAATTACGTATGAAACACACCAAACCCACATTAACTACTGAGGTTTCAAACACCAAGGGCGTGTGACAGGATATATCAGCAACAGTGGGATTTTATATCTACACCATCCCCGAGTACACCTGGGGGAGGCTGTGACCGTACTTGGAGAGCTCAAACTTCAGAGCACTTACACTCTCACTTCTTTGACAGGATAGACTCGCTTTGTCTCCTTCTCATCCAGCATGAGCCAGTACTTATTCCCATACTCAAACACCTCCTTGCCTTGCTCAGTCACAGTCTTCATGGGAGGATAGAAGGACACGATCTCTTCTAAGCTATTTTTCCTGTCGACAGGAACACAGTTAGCACCTGACCTGGCTGCTACAAAAATGAGCAAGAGCAAAGGACAAATGGAAAGATACATACTTCAAAATGTATTCTTCTAAAAATAAGTACACAAGGGTCCAGATTCTACTTGAAATAAGTTTTGAAAAGAGACTGGAACAGTTACTTCCAACTAACTATTATTAGTGCACATACCTTTGTCAGTGTCAGCACAGACTTTTTTGCAGGCATAAAACTTCCTATCGTTCTCAAGCGCTCAAGTGGACCTAAGGGCCAGGCCACAGGCACAGCAATCTCACTTCATTCTAGACATTATAATTGGCTAAATGAAACCTCAGTTTCAGGACTAACACTAGTCCATGGTTAAGTAGGTTATGTATAAAGAAAATCCCACAGGCAAAAAGAGAGTAGTTCTGATAGCTTTGCTTTTCTGCACATACATGGTAACACCTATTGGCACCATCCAAGTCATCACTGCCAGGGTGAAGTCTGCTGGGCCAAACACCCAGGGCTTCAGAGACCAAGGTCTGCAAGACACTTATGACTGAGAGAGAATCTTCTCAACCTCTAGGTTGCTAGGGCCATTCATATTCAACCCTTCTCCCATCACTCCATTTACTCACTTGGAAATGAGATAGGTCTTTATTGCACTGATGATCACAGAAGAGTCATTCAATTGCTGAAAAACAGAATTAAAATGAACTTTTAAAACAAGTTGGTGAAACTGCAAAGGAAATTCTTCACAATCTTCTCCCTCTGCACGCCGAGTCCCAGGCTGGTATTGCAATCCCTTTTCCCCACCGTGCATTTCCACAGGAATCCCCGCACACCCTACATTCAGATCTCATCTGTGATCCTTTTGGAGCATCACTGTAAATTTGTTTTTCATGCTGACAACAGAGGACCTGAGGTTCAGGCACACATGCAATACCGGGGGGTTTTGAATTTTGGCTCTTGGCAGCAAAGGACAAAAGCAACACTGATACAAGAAAAATCCCAACCAAAAAACTGAACAGGTTGAATCTCCAGTATTCTTGAGATACCATTCTTCTCCCACAAGATAGAAGCAGTTCCCACTGGTACAAATGCAATGTCCTACATAAGGGTTGCAGGAGCTGGATAATCACTGAATTAGTCACTGCACAACAACCTGCCTTATAAGAAAGACAAACTAATAAGGCCAAAGCATAGAAAACCACGAAGCAAGAAACAAATCTTAGGCTCATGAGAGAATAAAAGAGGTTCTAAAGATTACACTGCATGTGATAAGCCAGCCACATGACAGAGACAAAGCCTCCAAACCACTGCTAGTAGGGAAATCAAGCTTTTAACCCTGCAAGACTTACCAGAGGGCTCCCAGCATTGGCTAGCAGGATGGGCACCTTTCTGTAAGAAGAGAATTTGATCTCTCTCCTCATTATTGGGTTCACTTCCACAATTTCATAGGGCAGTCCATGATAATCAAGAAAAGCTCGGACTTTGCTGCAGAATGGACACGTTTTATACTGGTAGAGAGTGAGCTGCAGGCTCCCTGTGGGCAGCTGGGGAAGGAAGAGATCAGAAGCTTCAGTGTTCTACTAAAAAGATAAATGTACCTTCCTTCCACCTTTTGTCACAAAGTCATAGTCATTGATATTCAATTTCAACACGTGATCAGCAAAACATCTTGGCTAAGAGATGCTTTCTTCAAATGGCATCACAAATATTCACCTTCCACTGGGACCAAATACCAGCTTCTCTAAACATCTGTTTAATCTGCTGGAAACTCCTACTCACAGCAAACAAAACAGTTAATTCCAGACAGTTTACCCCTCTATATACAGTTCTGAAAACAGAGAAAAACAAACATATTTTAATCATCTTTTAATCAAAATAGCCTTTAAAATTCTATTTTTCCCTACCCCAATAACCTCTGTTGAGGCCACAGGGTGTCCAACAGCGGGAAGGCAGCTTGCTGCTGATGTTAGGCTGCCCGGGTTCAGATTCCTGGGATTAACCAAGCTGTGGAGGCAGGGAGGGCACGGGGTGAGGGATGCTTCCCTACGCGGCTACGCTTCACCACCCTCACAGGCCAGGACAATAGCTACTCAGACATTAGAAAACAAACGCTGTCATCCCACTTTGCTCCTCGTTTGCAGGGGGCTGGGTTACACAACCCTCTGCGGGCGCTGGGAAAGAGAAACAACGGACAACGCGGCTCCGCATCACCAGCTCCCGCTTTCGGACGGGCGGCCCCGACGGTTCCTCAAGGGGAGCGCTGCCTGGGCCTCCTGTACACGAGCTTAAGCGGTTTCCTCACCGAGACCGGAGCAAAGCTACCGCTTGCTCCCCAGCGCCGGGAGAAACCGCGCCGCGCCCTCCCCGCAGCCCCGTCTCCGGGGACTCCCCGCCCCTGCCCGAGCCTCGGGAAGGGCCGGCACCCGGGGAATCCCGCGGGGAGGGCGGCGACAGGAGCCGGGAGGGAAGGAGAACGCAGGCAGGGGCCCGGGACGGGGGGGAGCTGCCTCGGGGCCGGGCAGCGCGTTACCTCAGCGGCCGAGTGCTCCCGCAGGCGGTGCCGCGCCGCCAGGTAGAGGCCGGTGCCGCCGCCCAGCGCGAAGGCAGCGCCCAGCAGCAGGCGGCCCCCGCTGCCGCCCCCACCGCCCGCTCCCGCCGCCAGGCCGTAGGGCGAGCGCGGGGCCCGCAGCCGCCAGGGCGGCAGTAGCGCGGCGGCCCTCCAGGCCCGGCCGGCGGCAGCGGCCATCTTCCCGGCACGGAGCGGGCGGGAAAGGGGGGCCCTTAAAGGGGCCGCCCCGCCCCGCTGCGCCTCCCCCGCCCCCGGCGCCACGCGGAGGTGGGAGAGCGGGGAACGGCGCGGGGCTCCACGGTGAGGCCGCCGGGCTGCAGGGGCTCGCCCGCAGCCCTTATCAAATCCGGGTTGGCTGATAAAGCTGAGAGTGGAAATGAAGCGATCTGAGAGCACGGCCCGCCTGGCGGGGGCTGCTGCTGCTGACCGGCAGGTACCCGCTGGGGGAAACCTGTGCTCTGAAAGTTGTCCCCTGTCTCGTTCGAGCGTGGCCACGTCCGTTAATTACACTAATGTTCGGTTCCCTACGTGGGGCCAGCTCGGCAGCGTTACCCCGCAAAGGGGAGAAGAACTGGCTGTGATGGTAAATGAGGACATAACCCTTTCTTCTTTGCCCCAAATACCCAGTTAATAACGGGGCCCTCAAACCGGGTTTATCTCAGGTGCGCTGACTGAATTAATGCTCTAATTGGAAGTTATTTTCATCCCAGTGACATCTCTCTCAGGGATGAAAAATCCACACATGGCCGATACTGGGCCAAAGACGAGGAAGGGCAAGGTGGATTGTGCTGGTTCCTTCAGGGAAGAGGAGGCTTGAAGGTGACCTGAAGGTGGTTCCAGGTGCTCGGCAGGTGAAGCAGGGTTGATGACACGGCTGCATTTTGGAGTTCATCAGCACAGCCCTCACTGCTGCGGCCTCAGCACCCGCGGGGCGGTCTAAGGGAGCTCCTCATGGGCAGAGGTGCAGGCTTGTTCCTATAGATCATAAGACGTCTTGGGAAGGCACTGGATGCTGATGGCGGCCATTGAGGACAGCATCACTTCATGCGCCAGTGCACGAAGTGCCAGTGTGTGCTGTGGCTGGGACAGTCCTAGGAATGTAGAGGCTGGGGTGAGGATGCGGACACCGCGGGGCAAGCAGACAGCTTCGCGTCTGGGGAAAACACAAACGAGCAGGGAGCTGCCCACCCCGCGTACTGCCCTCAGAGGTTACCCCCCCCGCGTAACGGCCGCCCCGCTTCCTGCCTGATAACCACAAACTTTACTCCAACGCCGGCCGGCCTGCGGTGACGCGTGCAGCGCCGAGCTTTCCCATTGGCTGGCGGCCTTGCGCGCGCGCCGACGCGCCGGCTGGGAGGTCCCGTGGCGCGGTCGCGGCGTCGCGCGGGGCGGCGGGATGTCGGGGCCCAACGGGGAGCCGCACGTGCCGGTGGGCGGCGCCGGTGCCGACGACGGGGACGACGGGGATGGGGACGGCGACAGCTTCGGGGAGGAAGGTGCGTGGGGGCGGCCCGGGGCAGTGCCGCCCGCCGGGGAAGGGCCCCCCCCCCCACGGGCCTGTGCTGCCGCCCCCGGGCCCGCGGGTGGCAGGGCCCAGGTGTTGCCAGATGTTTTTGCTGCTTCTGCTGAAAGCGCTGCCTTGACGTCAGGGGCTGCGGGAACAGAGTGGGGCTGCGGTGGTTCCCGCCCAGCCACGGGGCACCGAGCTCCCGGCTGCTGCTGCCTCGAGGGCGGTTCGGTTTGGTTTCCGTTGCCGGCGGACGGGGTGCGGCTGACAAAAGAGAAAGAGGACGGGGAGCTTCGGAAACTACAGGGCAGATCACGCGGGCAGAGCTGGGAGAAGCATTCGTGGGTGGAAAAAATGAATTTAATGCCTCTTCTGCATAGATCTTCGAGGCCAAACTTTTATAAACAAGCTTAAATGCTTGAAAATCTCCCAAGAATTAAAGGCTGTGAATGTCTCCAAAGCAACGTAAGACAGGGCAGAGAATTTAAGCTTTTTTTTTTTTAACAATTAAATTTCTGGTTAGCTATTCATGATGCAAAGGGCTGCAGTATTTAACTATTCAGAGCTGCGTTCAAGGTGCTGGTAATGTCAGTGCCTGGGCCCGGTGTGCTGAGGCACCGTGGCACCCTGCCTATGGGAGTGTCAAGGGGGCAGCCGAGAGGGCAGAGGTAGGCTTGACCCTCACCTGTAGGACAAGGGTGCCCAGGGCACACCCTCATCCTCCTCGCCTGCTCTCTATTCTCCAGTAGCTCAGAGCAGCTCTCCAGCCAGGCACTGCGTGTCGCACTTGCCTCTGCTGTTCCCCAAGCTCCTCCAAAGGAGCCAGGTGGAGAGGAGCCAGCCTGAGCTAGTGAGGCGTGGGCTTGTCCCACCCACACAGGCATCTTTCCCCATCCTGCAGCCCATGATCCTCACAAACATCAGCCTGCTGGTCACAGCTCAATGCCTTCCTCCCTGCACTCGCTCAGCCCGTGCAGCTTCAGAAGGGCACATGGGACAGCTCTGCCTGGGGTCTCCTGTAAACCTCCAGGGTTCCTGAGTAACTTGTCAGCAGAGGTTTATCTTGTCTGTTTTTTCTGTTTGTTTGGGGGTTTTTCCCACTGCTTAAGATGGTGTGAATATTGCTTGGAGCAATCCAAAAGCAAGTGTTTCAGCACAGCAGCTCAGCTATCTTATCTGATTACCAGAGCTCATACACAGCGCTGTGAAATGCCATTGTACCGAGGCCAACACTTCAGCGCTTGAAGCAAATGCTGTAAATAAGAAACTGTACCAAGGGAACCAACTGCCGAGATCTCCTCAAATGAGCTTGGTTTAAATCTAAAGTACCCAAAGCCTTAATGATGCCCAGACCTGTAGTCAAAGGTGGTGTGCCATCCTTCACTCTCACTGGAAAGAACGGTGCCACTACTGGCACCTTTGGGCTCATCCCTGCTCCTGCCACAGCAAGGGCCACGCTGTCTGAGCAGCCCGATCCCAGCCCTTGTGAAGCACATCCCAGCCTGGGAGCCTTACACAAATAATTCACAGAATGTAAACACTTTGGCACGCTGCCCAAACACCTTCACTCCTGGGAAAGGTGATCCCTGAGGCAGCTAAAAAGGCTGACATGTCCTTGGGGTGGATCTGGCACTGCAGGTCGCTGTGCACTGGCACCCAGCCTGCGGTCAGCTAGTTCCATGTGAGATCAAAGGCTGTCAGATACACCGAGAACGGGCTCAGACTGTCTAGGTAACTCCCCTTAGATCTTGTTACTAGGCCTCCAGCTTCCCACTGGTGTCGTTTGATCGGGGAACACAACACGAGCAGGATTCAGTTGCATTTTACTTCACCCATTGCATGGCAGATAAACTGCAGCAATACTGTACTTATATTGCTCAGTCTCTCATTTCCCTTCCTTTTAGAATATGCATCAATAAACTCCATGCTGGACCAGATCAACTCCTGTTTGGATCACCTGGAGGAGAAGAATGATTATCTACATGCCTGCTTGAAAGAACTGCTGGAGTCCAACCGCCAGACCCGCCTGGAGTTCCAGCAGCAGAGCGAGCAGCAGAACACAGAAGCTGATGTGCAGGGGTCACAGCCTCCTGTCTAATGTGCTGGCCACAAACTCCCAGTTCGTATCACTAAGGGGACATGTACTGGTCACCGATTTAACGTTAAAATTGAGTAGAGGAGGTACCTTGTGCCCGTTACTCGTTCCTTCCTGTGGTTGTGTCCAGCCATTCACCTCCATGTTCAGTTTTTCTTTAGCTGTGTGATAGGTGCAGAAGCCCACAGGTGGATGGAGGAGAGCTTGTTCTTTTTGCTCCCCCAACATGAGCCTGGCACTGATACTTGGTTAAAGTTGGTTGTAGGAAACCTGATGCCACAAAGGTTGTTTGCAGGCAGGCCCTCTTCACAAAGAGGAAAAATGATCTCTACTCTTGTACTGTTAAACCCAAGCAAGGAGCACTATGGCTCTGGCCTCTTCCCTCACAGAGCACTGTGGGCAGGGGCTGTCCCAACTCCAGCCTTACCCCAAGTGTAACTCTGGTGACAGACATGGAGAGGGAGGCCCTAGGCCAGCTACTGCCTCACAACCTCACCCTCCCCATTATTCATGTGAACGGGGATGTATGAAACAGTGGCGGTTGGTCCCACTCACTGGATACTTCTCTCCCCTTCCAAGCATGTAAGACAAGCTACCAGGGTGATAGTTTTGACTGTTACAATTGGAAGCTAACTCCCCAAGCTGCCATTAAGGCCTCAGCCCTTGGAGAGAGGCAGAGCGGCCCCGTTCACCCCCAGCACAGCATTAGCTGCACAGAGACAGGGCCCTGCCTGCCGCTGCCTGGGAGCCGTGTAACTCCTGGAAGCAGGACATTTTCACAAGAGCACGCATGGACATTCTGGTCCAAAACTTTGTCATCTTGTCAGGATGGCCTGGGGCTAGCACTGTGAAACAAATCTTACTGTTACACTTCTGCAGAGTTAAAGGAGTTGTTTGGAAAGTTAAAGAAATTATGTACAAGAAATCCGTTTTATTAAAATCAGTTTGAAACAAACTTTGTTCCTGAGAGTCCACTGTAAGAACAGACTATATTAAGCCCTGTAGTTATTAACAGAGGACCAAGATGCACATTCTTGCCTAGCTTGGGACACAGTGCATGTCCAACAGTGTGCATCTTTGAAAGGAAACTGCTCTGAGAAGCAGAATTGGGCACGCAGTTGCCCAAGAGATCAATTTTTCCTCTGCCTGGAGAGTAACTGCAAAGAATTCTTAGTGAAAAATAAGTCTATGTCCACCTACTTCATGAACTTTGTCCCGTCCCCTACGGAAATCTCATTACCATCTTCTTTCAGGTTCAACAATCCAAGCCTTGGTCTTTCCATGCAATTGCTGTATCCCAACTCTACAAGGAATAATCAACACCATCCTGTATTAGACACGCTAAAGCCAGGCTTATTTTATTCTTAAAATAAAAACAGCAGTAAAGTTGAAGGTTTTTGCTCTATTAAAAGACTCCGAAAATAAACATTTCCAGCAAATTTAATATGTAAAGGGCTCTCCCTTTAAGGCCACTCTATCTGGGTTTGCGCCTAGTAGAGCGTCTGCACCCGGCCAAGGTAAGACTGCCTGCCTCACCTTTGGCGAGGGAGGAAGGCTCTGCCACTGCCTCCTGGCCTGCGATTGCTGCCTCGTTCTGTCCTAAACCCTCTCCACTCCCTGGATCCTGGCAGTCTTCTGGGCCTTCCCTTTGCCTGGCTGCGTTGGCTTCCTCCTCGCACACAGTGTGTCCCAACAACACCCCTATGGGGCGGTTCTCTTCCAGGAACAGGCAATCAGCACCAGTGGTAGCAGACTTGCTCTCTTCCTGTAGATTTTCTTCTTCTACAACCATGATTCCACAAACATCATCAGTCACACTGGCTAGGCTTGTGCCCTCTGCTACAGAGGTGGCCAGCTCACCCTTACCCTCCGGAGAACTCAAAGCTTGTTCTTGCAGGGCTGACAGCTCTGTACCCTCCTTCTCTATCCCACGATCATCATTTATCTTCTTTCTGGTATCTGCTGTTGTAGCAAGAGGCTGTTTTGGATCATCCAGCAATTGGGAGCTGGAGCCCTGGGAGTGCAAAGGAGCCTCGGGATAGGCAGCTGTGGCACGATGCCTCGCTGCCTTGTATCTCTGCAAATACAAACAAACCAACGTGAGAGACCAGGCCAGCTCAGCTACTGGCACTGCAGCAAGTAGCAGCTGGTCCAGGAAAACCTGCACAAAAAGTGGTGAGCAGCAGCTAGAACCTGCAGGGGCACGACTTGTCTCAGCAGCTTCCCTGGCCTGGCTGCTGAGGCTTTCAAGCAGAGAAGGGTCAGCTCCTGTGAGGAAAAGTGGCGATATTAAAAACTGAAGTGCCTCTCACGTTACTTAATGCTGAGTGAGTGCATGGCAGACCTGTGTCTCCCGAGACAAAAATCATGTTTCGGCAACTGCTTATCTCAGTCAAACTCAGGACTTGGTAGATGTAACAGTGCAAGGGACAGCTCCTGCTTCAGCCACTGCTGGAACATAACTCTGGACATATACCCTGGGTACATGAGGCTGTGCACCGCCCACGGCTACAGAGCTGCGATTTAATGTTTATCAGCCAAAGCAAGACTCAAGTTGAAAGCTTAAGATTTGTTTCACTCAGTTGATACAATCTGTACAGTCAGTGAAACCATTGACAAGAACACTAAGATATCAAGAGTGTCTCGTTACAAGGTTCTGAGGTTCTCTAGAGAATCAAGGTAAGCCTATCATCAATAAAATGACTCATTTGCACTCACTATCATGATGAACCAGTAGAGGTCTGTAAAGAGATTAAACCAGCTACCAGCCCTTTTCAAGACTGGATTTCAGGCAACCAGCAGCTCTGTATAGCTATCTAACATGCAGCAGGAATCTGGTCTTCCAAGATCCAGACAGATCACGAGCTAAAGGAATAAAACAAAGCTCCCTCTTTCCCACAGCCAGTTCCCTTCACAATCAACTCGCTTTCAGCTTTCTTCTAAAGGGCGCCTCGAACCAGCACTAGCCTTAGACCTGACAAATCAAGGACATGATTTTGAGCGCACTGGCTTTCACCGCTGCGTTCAGCAGTGCTGTTGTAGTCTGCAACGTGGAATTACAGCACATCAGACAGGCAGCTTTACACCGTAATTCAGTTTATCATTGCAGGCCTAGTTCTTTGTTCTCAAACAGTGGAATACCCACAATATCATAACACACTGGAACTAGACTGGTCGAGTTGTAATGTTGTACCCAAACTAAACCAGATGCAAGCATGGCAATTTGTTTTCAGAGTGATGCTGTGAACTGCCTGACCAGCAGACCATTCTCTGCTTTGAAACCCTGTGCTCAGCTGCTCTGATGAATCAGGGTAGCCTAGAAACTGGCAATGATTTAACTCAGACTGTGACAACTCCAAGGCACCTAGGCGGTCAAGAATAATAGTTATCTGCCTGCAGATACTTAAGGTTGGACTCTTGTCATAAATCATCCCTCCAGGTCACTCTGGCATCCATTTGAAGAGCGTCTGATTTCAGCTCTTAAGTGAGCCAAAAGGCAGGCATACACACTACTGCCGCAGTTTCACTCTAAGCTGATCTAAAATAAGCCAGGAAAACCGCAAGGCCGATTCCTTCATTCCTGAAATGTCTAACTGCAGGAGTGGGAGAGGATGAGCAACCATGAAGGAACAGCTGTGGTCTTCTCCTGCTCCTTGCCATTCCAAATCCACTGCTCTAAGTGCTGGCTTCTGCAGCACCCCGCCCCTTGCTGTAGGCAGTGACTGTTGGCTAGATACAGTTAACCTGTCTGAAGACTAGAAGAAAAACACAATGTTTGTTATTTTGTTGGGTTTTTTTTTTGTTTTGCGTGTGTCTGTGTCTTTTGGTTTGTTTGTTTAAACATTATCAAAAGCTGACAGGGAAGCACAGTGGCTTTTGTTGGAGCAGGTTGCGAGCACAGTCAGAGGACAAAGTCAGTGTGGGAGCCTCCGTCTTTGCCAGGATCAGGCAATACCTCTCTCCGGTGCAGGCAGGGCCCAGGCAGTGGTCATGGGAGAGGGCACAGACAGAGCAAGCCCTGCATACCCACCACAAGGTTCTAATCCAGGCACCTCACCCCCTGGCAAGTCAACAAGGACAGAACGATGGAGGCAAATTCCAGGCCAGCCTAGGAAAAGCTTCTGGATACAAAAGCAGCAAGGGGCAATACGGCTTCTTTAGGTGGAGCCAGTAAAGCAAAGGACAGCATCAGTCAGCAGAGCTTTGTGCTAAGGAGTTTCTAGGAAAGGGTAGCAGACAGACAGACAGACTGAATTCCTGTTGCAGGCTGACCCCGGGGACCAAATGGAAGCTACAAGCTGGTGAGAGTCCATCACATAAAGAGTCTCTAATGTTAAATTTCCAGATTTCCGAGGCGAGTATGTGATTTTACCAGGCCCCTTCATAGATGAATCACACCCACAATTTTGGCTAACGTTGCTGTTCCTGGAGTATCACGTGAAAAGATACATATGTACCAGCTTTCTTTAAAAGGAACAGCCTCTGTCTCTTGTTCTTTCCCCATCTTGACCCACTTGTCATCTGTCTAGCAAAGAGGCCTAAACTGAACGACAGACTCCACAGGTTCAGCAAACAGAGCAAACACTCTGAGGAAGATTTCCAGCCAGAAATGGGCAGTAAGATGACAGCAGCAGTAGCTGGGAAGCAGGACTGGACTGGTTTTAGATCTACAGGGGCGATGGGAGACGAACACAGAGCACACCAGGAGAAAGCTATGGCAAAATGGACACCAAGGATGATGAAAATGAAGAAGAGACAGCTAACATGGTGGATTCACTGAAGAGACACGCACGGGGGTAACAAATGCCAGGCCATGCAATCGCCAAAGGGTCTAACCTGAAAGTTCTCAAAATGCATCAGGGACTTGCAGTGTGCGAGCCGGGCAGCAGAGTCGCTATGGTAGAATTTGTGACACAGCCTGCAGAGGTAACCTGCGACGGGGACCAGAAAATCCAGGCCTGCGAAACGGGAGGGGAAGGGAAATCACAGATCACATTGAATGGAACTCAAATAATGAAAGCATGTTAAAAGGGAAAGGGAGGGGAGGAGAGGGAGAAAAAAGTAGAAAGCTTTGCTTCTGTTAATGGGGGATTTGCAAGATGACTTGCTGAATATCTCATCTTACCATGGAATGGCTGTGTGGTTGATATTCAGAGAGAAATCTGGCTGCCAGAGCAAAGAAACTACATAGAGCATTTAGAGGAAAAGAAAGGAAAGAAAAAAAATACAATGGAAAACTACAGAGAACATGTGATCTAATGTAATGGGATCAAACCAAGCAGAAGACAGCAGGCGCGCAAGAGGAACACGCAGAGAACATTCACAGCATGAATCATTATTCCATCTGCCACAGGATAGTGAAAGGTTACAGCGATATGGAAGATTGGTGTAAACAGAGCTCTCCTTGGGCACAAAATACCCTCTGCAGAGCTGCCCTCCTCACAACTCGAGTGGCTGTTAAAGGTTTGAAGTCAGAATCGCTTGCAGGGTGGGGACCAGAGACAGCCATCTGGAGGCAACACTGCCCACCAGTCCAGCAACATGTCTGAATAACTGCTAGGTAGAGCGTGGGGGTTCTGAAGCGGAAGAAACATGCAGAGTTTGGGCTCTGGCAGAGAGTTCGATACTGTCAGCACTGCTCAGTATCTCTGTGCAAGATGCATTTCTGTTGGAAAGCATTCTCCATCAGTATGCTTTCAGGCTCCATCTTTCCAGAGCGTCCCTCATTTGCTACCTACTTTCTTCAGTACTCCTGCTCTACTTGTCCCGTTTCCTACCTTAGTAAGGTGTCTGGCTCTCATCCTTTCTTCTTCAAAGCAATAAGCAGCTGACAAACATCAATCACATCCTTATGTTTTATCACACAGTAATAAAGCAATGTTTGGCTATTTCCCCCGGCAGTAGTGACCTGCACCAGTCCAATGCAGATGCTGGAGCACCATGGCCCAAGAAGTCCTTACAGCAGTACACAGAGACCATCCTCTCTTACAGATACATGTGCCCAGAGAAGCCTCTGTGGGCCTTTGTGCTTAGCTCTGCTTGCTTACCATAGGCTGTGTCTGGACAATACTTCTCGCTTCCTTCGTAATCCTCCAAAGACACTTCCTTCAGCCCAGTCTGGAAACCAAAAGAGCATTAGTACCTACTGTATCTATGCCAGTTCCCTTGAAGGGCTCTAGATTCTTCTGGCAAGCTTTGGAGCAAAACAGAGGATTCACACACCAGAGACAGAGCTGCAGAGCATCTAGTTAGGGCCAGATACAAACCCAATGTCAGCAGACCACTTCATGACAAGGGTTAAAAACACCATGTGCACTCCAAGCCTGAAGTAGCTTCACCGTGTACACCTTTCTTGGTAACTTCTCTCTACTGGGAAAATGCTTATCAAGGTAAACCTCCACCTTTGCTATGAGACCAAGCTACCACTGGGCTATTCAAACGGACTGTGTTAATGTCTTTGACAGAAATGCTTTCCCTCGAAAAAACATTGCTTATGGTCTCAACAACAAGGTAATGTTTGAAGACACCGGTAGGAGCTGTACCGCACAACAGAAACACCCTCCTGCATCCCACACATAGCGCCCAAATCTCTTTTGCATCATCCTGTGCTCTGGAAGAACTGCAGAGCCCTCACCCTCCTGTTGCAGGGTGCAAGGTTGACTGGACTCTTGAAACCCCCAGTTCATCCAGCCAAGATCAACTGAGTCACAGGATCCCACAGAAGATTCTCAGAGAGGCTGTTCCTTCTTCTTTTGTATGGCATACCTGCTTGGCAGCAGAATCCTCATTCTCTATCAGCACTACATCAAGGTCTTCCTCCTCACCAGCTCCCCCCTCCTCCTCCTCCTCTTCATCATCATCATCTTCAAAACAGCCAACAGCATCCACTGTAATCAACTCCTCTGAATCTTCCGGGCTGCCCAACTCCTTCTCTCCTAGCCTCACCTGGCAGGTACAGAAAAGAAATACCAGATCAACTTGGCATTCTCCATTTAATCAAGGAAGACCCCAGACTCGGAACAGACCGCATTTGATGAGTACAAGGAACTGCAAGGGAGGCATAAAGCTATCTCAATTCTAGACACATCTGACTCCTTGTCCCTTCTTCACTCCATTTAAGCTCTAACAATCGAAGACCAGAAAAAGATGAGAATTATAACAGGGCTGGAAGAACTTCACGACTTACTTTCATCCCTGCAATAGTCAGGGAAGCAAAAATTTAACCTGCTCCACAGTGTATCTGCTTCCAGTCCTGTGCAGCTCTCCACTCAGGAAGTATTACCTCTTTGGCTTTCTGTTTGTGCTCAGGGGACTTCATGTGCTCCACAAACTTGCGAGGGGTCTTGAAGTGGCGGCTGCAGACAGTGCAGAAAGGACGAAGAGAGCGTTTGGCCAGCTAGAGAAAGAGGGACAATTCAGTAAGTCACAAGAGGCACTGCTTTGGAGGAGTGCAGATAAATCTTGAGTGAAAGAAAGTCACAGCCTTGCATCTAAGAGAGGGAGACCACAAAGAGGGTCGTCTTTTCATCAGAGAGCACTCCCTAGCTTTTATCTGCCAGAAGGGTGGAAAACATGCACAGTAAAACAAATGTGGCTTATAAGAGGTGCCTGGCACTTCTTCCCTAGAAGTCAATAAACAGGATGGCCTGCCTAAAATTTCACTTTAAAATCTACAGGCTGCCCACCAATTCCTCCATTCAATCGATTAGATGAGCACAGTAGGTCATATTTATGGAGAAAAGCCAAGAATTATGAACTAGAGGTGCTTTCAGGCCATACTGACACAGCACAACAACTGGAATCTCCAACACCACCAGTGTTCGAGAGTCAGGAGGTAGCATGGCAGGGCTCTCAGACAGCAAGGATGATACCGACATAACTTTATGTGAAGCTCACTTTCCCTATGCTGCCTGGGGAGCAGGGGATGCTAGACACTTCCACTCCATCCCTGAGAAAGGTCAGTACAAAGACGAAATCCATGCTATGCTTGTTACCTTGTGCTCTTGGGTCCTGCGATGTTTGATTAGATCCCCTGTGAAGTGTATCTGACAAGTGTTACACCATCGCTGCTGGGTCTCTCTGAAGTGACAATGGATATATCGGTAAGTCACACTTTTCTACATTCTCCATGAACACTGCAGTTTGCAATCTGTTCTCGACGTTGTTTTCCCCAGCATTCCTCCTATCTTTACAGGCTTAGATTCTTCTCCCCTTCCCAACCACTTATACAGGTTGCTTTAGGTCATGCTGACAGAAAGGCACCAGTTAAAACAAGTCTCCAACCTGATCGACTATATTAAAAACTACACAGCAGGTCAAAGCCAACACTGCTATCCTTCAGCAGGAAGAAAGTTGCCTGAAGGAGAGTAAGGCCTCTGAAATCAGAGGGATTTTGTACCTTATCTAGGACACAGGGGCACCCTGGTGCAGTGAGGAGTTTTAGAACCCAGGAAGGTCCACATTCAGATTGAGTTTTCTAGTGCAGACCAACACTTACCCATCTTTTTCTGCTAGCACCTTCTGCTCCTTCACCATGGGCAGGAGTGAAACGAAACACACATTGCTCATGTGCTGAATCTCCCCAAGCCGCTGCTGGTGCTGAATTCCAGCCATGTGGGATTGGAAATTCTGAGGGAGAGGTTAGGAGAAAAATCCATTTAAATGTATCCAAAAGGCAGAAAATAACAGGTACGAGCTCCACTTCCCATTCTCTTGACTGCTGTTTAACAATGAAATGGTATAAAAGCTTAAGAGCACAGCTGCCTGTGGATCCACCCACATTCACTCCCTAGCAGGTTGACTGCCAGCTCTTCAGGAGATGTTCAATTCACCTGCATGCTTGTCATCAGTTTTTATGTTCCTTGCTCCTGAAGCATGAGCCCTTGCTAGCAGGTCTCCTAATACACCTTCCCATGGCCACTGGTCACCTAATTCACCTCTCTTGACCACCCACATCCCAGTCAAACCTGTGGATTTTTACCTGCTGACTGCAGCAGTTGGTCTTGCAGATGTAACAGTAGAATTTAAGGACCGATTCAGGGTTGGGATCAGCTGTGCCCACCTCGCAGGTCCAGTGCCCTGGTTTCAGAGCTGTTGTACTGATAGCTCTGCTCTCACTGCTCTGCTGGATAGTCACTTTCAGTGAACCTCCAGAACTCAACACCTGCCAAAAGAAGGAGTCAAGATAAGTCTCAGTAGAAGATACTAAAAATTACACCTGCTTTTTGTATGTGACCTAAGCTCTCTACCCCTTAAGAAAATGCATTTCAGCTTGAATCCACAGGAGGCTGATCAGAAAGACTCTCACACACACTCCTTCTCCCAGCACTGCTAAATCAGTGATCCCTGACCAGGCCTATTAGTACAGATGGTTGTTTCTGCAGCCTCCGTAGCCACCGTGCAATCCAGTCTCTGGAGACTAGAGCAACCAACAATGTGCTGGTAAGGGACACGGTCAGCTCATATTTCTCCACTGCAGAACTAAAGGCAACTCAGCACCACACCAGACAGAGTAAGGAACTCAAACAAGGGCAGGATGATACCAATCAATCGCATCAACTAATGTCTCCAGTTATGGAAGACTTTCAAGTCTGATACACACCAGGGGTTAAGTCTTTGTCTGATTACAGATTTACACAGCATAAGATCCTGGTTTAGCATGTGGGCAAGGTATTTCATGCAAAAGACTTTCAGGTTGTTGGCTTCACCCGTGTCTCATTCTTCCAAGCTGTCTTTCCAAAGCACAGACTCCTACTATGACAGCAAGTGCCAAAGCAGCTGCATCTTCACTATCATCACCTGAATTTTTTCACATCTGCCGTTTGGCAGCATAAAATACGTACTCAGCTATGGCCCTCAATACATGTATTTTTCAGTGGCTCTTTTAATTCAGCTTTCCTTCTTTCCAGGTGAATAATGAAATCTTAATGAACCTCAGCATCCACAAACAGCCAGCAGCAGGCGAGGTGCAGGCCAGCAGAGGTACAAAAGCAGCAAGTGAGAGCAGACTGCGCACTAATTGCAGACATATTCTGCCTTATTGCCAGGGACAACAGCTTACAGCAGGAGACAGAGCTCCAGACGTGGGTGCCATCTGGTTCCCAGTGGCAACGGGCTTCTCTGGGATTGAGGAGGAGGTTGCATGTTCTGCACCACCCCTGCAGCACAGAGTGGTGTCTACTCACCTCAGGAGCCTTTGGTTCCTCAGAGAATTTCCTCTCCTTAGAGAGATTTTCAGCTGTGTACTCCTTTGCATTGTCTGTACCTGGGAAAAGAGAGTCCTTTTAGCCGTCTTAAACCAAAACAGCAATGACATAAAAACAAAGCAGCAGGTGGATGAAGCCAGGGAGCTTTCCTCACAGTGCTGTTGGCCACAAGCCCAGTTCACAAACCTTTCTCAAATAAATCCTTATTAAAGAGGGAAACTTCCCATCATTTGCATTTGGTAGGCAATAGATTTTAGGGGGCTGTGTTTAGATTTGGTTCCTAGATTTTCTCCTCTTTTCCCCATCCTGCATGACTGGAGGAAGGACATTTCTGAAAAGACCCACAGAATCTGCAGATGCTGATCTGCAGATACAGTTCCAGCAAGGAGTGCCCTAAAAGTGCAAATCACAGTGTTCAGCAACTCACCATCAGCCTGGGCATGGGTGCTTGACTCTCCTGCTTCCTTGCTGTCTGTGGCATCCTCCAATACAGATTCCTCAGTCACACTTCAAGGATATCAAGAAAAGAACCTTATTTGCCACGTTGCACATAAAGAGATTCAGAAACCAAACTAAGGCACAGGCTGGGGTCTAAGCTACCACACTCTCCACTAAGCCCTCAAATCAACAAGCTACTGGAAGTGGTATTTCAGGCAAGGATTTAGCAGAAATAAATAAAAACAATTAAGAGTGGGCATTCTCGAGCAGACTCAGAAACAGCAGCCAAATAATCTGGACAAGAAGGTTACAACTTGGTTTTTTTTTTTTTGAATCCCTGTCCTCTCCTGCAAAAGGCCTGCAGGGAAATAAGTTCATACAGGAAACAGTAAGAGCTCTGAGAGCTCACTCCCATCTTCAGGTAGTGACCTGCAGGGAAACTGCAACACCTGGACAGTACTCCAGGCTGTTCTGTGCAGGAGGGAACAGAGACCTGTCAGAACTGAATGGGTTCTCAATGGTGTCTTACAGGGATTTCACCATAACTGGCTGCTCTACTCATACTGGTCATGTTTTGTTCAAGTCCCCACAGTTCTGCTTTTGAGTAAAGTGGAACCGTGCAAGACACCAATCAAAAGGACTTTGCTTTGTTTTTATTTGATCCGCTAAGGAGAAAAAAGTTCCCAAGGGGGCTGCTGAGAATAAACAGTTGACTTGCAGAGAGAACAAAGTGTACTTTACACTATCTTTCTCCATCCCCCATTCTTCCATCAGGGCTAACACTTTTCACCATGGCTGGAATGTCTTCTCTCTCAGGCCAGCTCGATATCCCACCCGCCGGTGTCCTTCTGCCAACAGGGAGCAGCGCATTCTGCACCAGCAAGAATGCAGACTGCACAGGTACTGCATCCAGTGAGCCAAACACACAGGCACCACGTAATTTATCAGATTGATAAGTGATAATGTAACTGGGTTACACGGCTATAAATATGCAGCAGGGCTTGGGCAGTGAAAACACGAAGAAAACAAGAGTGGCTGGCATTAACATTATTTGTCAAGTGCTGCCAGCAGGCTCAACACTACACCACACACAGATGGTGACAGCACTCCAGGGCAAGGGTTTGCAGTCTAAACTGCAAATCTAAGGAGCAATCTAGGGGAGCAAAAGCCATCACGAGCATGATCTAAGGAGGAAATGGTTTTGTATGGATACTTGTCAGGCCATGCTAGGAGAAGTGGGTGTTCAAGGAGGATTTGAAGATGATGAGTGCTTTCTGCACTGGAATGAGGATGTTGTTCCAGGCATACAGATGGTACATAGGAGAAAAGGCAGAAGTAGGAAAAACCTGAAATGAAGAAGGAGGCTGGTATTCCTGGCCAAAGGGAAATGGAACAATGAAGCACGAAACAGAAGTTTGTGACATGGATGGGGGAATGCCCTTCTCATCTGTGAAGGTCAATATGAGAACAGTAAACTATTTTTATCAGACATCCATCATCTGTTCCTTGGAAGTAAACAGAAACACTTAAAAAAAAAAAAAAAAAAAGCTAAGGAGTTATCTATTCTAAGTAAATACCAGCCATAATATATGCATCAAATCTGGCAGTCCCTAACGACTGCTCAGGAAAGGATTTTCCTAATAGCAGGCTTGCTGCAGTGAGATCTGTCATTCCTCAGATTTGATTCTCTTTTTCAGTGTATGTAACAGGACTTTGATTAATACCCTACTAAATATTAATGTAATTAAATTAGCTTTGGCAAACAGATTAACAAAGCATACACTCAAATGCATTTGACTTAGCTTTAATTGAATTTATTCCCTTTCTTGCTAATCAGAGTCCATAATTTACGATGGTCCCTGCTCACATAATATTTATCAGTCTTTAATGTTTTATATGATCAAGGTAATATCTGAATATCAAAGTAATCCTGGAATACACTCCCTAAAGCTAGTCATTAATCTCTAACCTAAAGATGGGCAACAGAGAGGTGAAGAAATCTGGGCAAAACCACACGGTGAATTGTTAACAGGGAAGATAAGAGGACCCAGGAGTCCTGACTCATAGTCATTAACATATGTTGGAGAATTCTCAAATCAATGCCTCCAGGAATCTGTATTCACTCCCTGCTCTTCTCCCTCCACATCAGCTCGCAGCAACAGTTCTGGGAGCGGTACAGCACGATGCAGATGGCACCGGGAGCTCGGCGAGGTGCCTTCCCACTAGATGGCAATACAGCCTTGTCTGTCCCTTCCTGCACCCCTGGGGGAGGCAGGGAGTGCCAAGATGGGCCAGTCTTGGCCAGCGTGCCTGCGCTGAGCATCGCTTCGGATAATAGGATTGCCTTTGTCTATTTTTACCCAACAGACAGGGGTACTGGCAAGACAATCTTTGCAGAAGGGATAGAGAACTCACAGATACAGGCTTAAATACTAGGGAGTACTAATTCCCTTTCTTATTCCTCCAAATAAATCACCCTCTCCTACACCTACTGTAACCTAATCCATTCCAAGGCTTTTCTTCTCTGCTGATAAATGGCTGCTCATTTCCCTTTTTGACTGTAAGGAAGCTTCTGCTTCTTACACGAAGGACAACACGTGAGCAAACTCTGCTTTGTTGCATGTTTACATGAGCTGCATCTCTTATTTTTCATTGCCATAGAAAAGACCTTACAACACCCTGGATCTCAATCAGCAAGCACAGTGATATTTTCAGAATTGTCCATGAGCATCTGAAATACCTCCTACATGCTAGACACCAAGCCAGTACAGCCCTAATTATTAGAAAATAAAATTAGGCAATAATTCTAAACCCAGTAACTATTTCAATACCCCAGTCAATAAATACCTCTTCAGTCTTTTTGCTGCAGGCTCAATGTTCAACACAGATTCTGTTGGAATTCTTGGCTCTGCAGGAACACAGAAGGAGATCTCCTTAGCAAAGCAGACCATGCCACCTTCAGCACATTCCCTAACTGAATGGCCCATGCCAATGAAGCTCTGTTAGAGCAAATAACACTACACACTTGTGTATTCCAAACTTCAGAATTGTGTAGATAATGTCCTAAGAGATTTGATTTTTATTGTAGATGTCACTGTATGAGGTGTTGTCCAGAAAGAAATCTATGTTTATGTCTACTAAGTAGGTCTTAGTCCCATGCCCAGGGTGACAAGAACCCAGCTCACAGGAACATTCATATAAGCCAAGGTGGCATATCTATCTGACAGCAACCATTTATTTAATCAGGTAATTTTTGCTGCTGTGTATCCACTGGTCACAACCTCATCATAAGCCTGCAGTTTCGGGTTAGGCACTGTTCAGTCAGAAATAACATCTGTATTGTACCTGACACTGTAAGAGATTCAGTGCCAGCAGTTTCTGTTCTGACAAGTGGAGTACAAATGCTCCTTTGACTCATCTCTTCCTTAACATGTTGATTGCAACTGTTTCTGCTTCATGTGTTTGACTCCATGAGATGTTGAGTTCAGCATGGGTAAGGAATGTGGAAGCTTTAATTTCAAAGCAGATTTCTTCCCCCCACCCCAAATCTTAAATGGAGCTCACTGATAAAGTGACTTCTGAGAGAATTCCATGCAAGAGGTATGGAGCTAGCTTATAAAAAAACCCAAAAATATCCAGGAAAAGAGGATATATGAAGCACATAGCAGAGGGCTCACAGGCAGTTTATGTATTTACAATTAGACAGAAATTGTAGCTGATTAAGACTAAAGCCATCTCCAGCCACTGCAGAAATAGCAAAGAGAAGTTTACAATGTCTAGAAGCATTTGTTTCACTGCAGGTTCCCCCTTACCTGTGGATGGTGAGCTGTTCTGCTCTGCCCCTGCCTGCACTCCCTCTGGGATTTCCATTTTCTCATCACCTTGTGTCTGAGATGAAGAACCAGGATCTAGTTCCCGTTTCCTGTCGGGGACCCTCTGGAAGTCCTGCAATGGGCAGAGAGTCACTGCCAGATCTCAGTCCTTCCTCAAACCCAACACACTGCCCAAAGCACCAGAGTTTTACTGTGGGGCAAGAACAGGGATTCCAGCACATGGTAATGAAAGGAACAGATGGCTTAAATGGACTGCCTTGCTTTCAGCAAGTTTACATGGTTAAATGGAGCAAGGCACTTGAATCTCACAGGCAGCCCATAATATTTATCCAGTGCCTTAAGGAGCAGCTGTAGGAGGCCTAACTGCTTCTACTGAGTAGGGTCATTTTAGAGGGACTCTGGCAAGAGGTGCAAGGACAAGGGTTAAAAAAAAAAGTCCAAAATAATCCCCCTTCCTTTTGACTGTCGAGAAAGGCAGTCCAAGAGTAGAAGTCTACATGACCCACTACATCTTCTTGACAGAATGGGATCAAATATGCCAAAGCTAATGTAAGAGGAGGTCAATTAACCCAAGAGCCATTTCCAGGACACAAAAGAGGTCTTAATGGTGGAAAGTGAGAAAGGTTTTTACAAAGAATATTGTGGGTTTTACAAAATTCAGAAGAACAAATATGATCCTGGTCTTGAAAAAAAGGGAAAACAGCCCAAAGAGTGAGAGTGACATGTCTATGGTAGGAGCAAGTTGTTTAGGAACAACAAGCTGCTTTGGAAGGCTAATGGGGCAGAACTCTGGCCTCTGTGAAGAGCAAAGCACTCAGAGTAAAGCACTCAGGATTTCTTTGAATTACTTTGAAGCTGGTACTTCTAAAGGCTCCTTTAATATCTTAGGTTTAAACAGTTTTGCTATGAAGAATTCTCTTTCTTGGGCAAGAATTGACAAGAATCATTTGCATCATAAATGTAAATACAGACCACAAGAACCTTAGGGATTGAACCCTCCTGCATTTCTGTGTCAGCAGCATGGTGTAAAACATTTCATTGTAAGACTCTCTCCCTTCTCTTTTGTTCTCCACCTACGATACAGTCGACTGCTGCAAGAGCAACAGGAGCACAAAGCTCCCAAACAGTTGGAAACCACAAGCCCACCTTGCGAAAGGTCCGGTTCTGCCGCTGGAAGGGAAGGCTGGGGAAGCCCAGGCGAGTTGGCTTCAAGGAGACCCCAACAGGTGGTGGCCCCAGGAGGGAATGTCTTGTAGCCTGAGGAAAAAACTGCTGCAGTGCTGGTGCTGTCATGTTAAATCCACGCAGGTTTCCTATAAATGCAAACACACAGCGTATCACCACCCTGCAGAGGGTAAAAGAGAAAACCTTCCACCTGTACCAGCAGCAGGTAGAGGGGAAGGGCTCAGTGCAAGACCCTGTACTTTGCTGGACACTGCATGGACACTCTATGCTCTACCCTCTTCAGCCCCCACAGAACAGAATTTGATATGACAGCAACTATTGCTATGTATCAGGCTATTTAATTGTAATTGTCACTGCAAGCAGATCATTAGAGCAATTATTTGATCTGAGCACACTAGCGCTTGTGTTTGCAACAAGATCTCATTTTACAAAAATTCTCTGTTAAAAAAAAAAAAAAAGGAAAATTCATCCCACATTTGTGCAGCTGGCAGCTCAAACCATAGTCTGCATGCTGTTTAACACAAGTCAGCAACAGCATTTCATTTCAGACAACACTGGACTTTTCAAACAAAAGATTCCACAGTCCTCTCTGCCACCTGGTTGTCATGCAAGCTCAACATGTCAACCTAAACTCCGACACTTGAGCCTCTGCCATTTCCAATTATAATGCTCTGCTTTCCAAACAGCCTTTTTCAGCATCCACAGACTATTAACTAAGTCTCACCAATTTCTTCCAAAGGCAGTCCTCCCTATCCCCACTTCAGGGGTGAGGGAATGGAGGTGCCCAGGTGCCTCAGCTACACCCTCAGAAGCTGTCCACCAGTCTGGGAACCTGGACTTAAATTGCAATTTTTGATTTCTCCCTTAAACAAGTGCATACTCTGCCTTTCTAGAGCTGTCAAAAGAGCAGAGAAGTTTGGAGATATGCACCCAAAACCTGAAAAAGCAAGCTGCACTCTTTAAGGCCTGAGAGAAGCTTGCCTTGACAAGTAATCTAATCTCTTATTACTTACCATAAATAATCTCTTACTGTAAAAAGACATAATTTCTTGCTTTATAATCTTTTAAAAATACAACTATCTCCTGCTCTCGGTTTAGCACCTTTAAAGAACGTTTCAACTTGAAGCATATATCTCTTCCTATTCCCACTGCTGAAGCCACATGCATACAATGAATTATTTATGCTGATATTTCCCAGGTACCAAAATACAGCATCAGATGTTCTTATGCATAAACCAAATCTGAATGACCAAAAATTTTCAGATCCATAAGAAGGGCCACACTGGACACTGCAAGTATATTACACGATAGCTGTGGCTAGCTGGTGTAGATTATTGAAAGAGAAGTCACAACTCAGCACGCAGAGGTGAAAGAGGAGGAACAACACAAAGAGTGCCTGCAGAGTGTTCATTAATATACCTCGTCCTGCTCTTATATCTAATTTGCCTCAAGTGCTTGGCATACTATCTAAATACAACTTCTCAATAAAAGAAAATTTGCTTTAGGGGAAAAGGTCAGGCCATGTTAACATCAAACATATCTGAAAGGAGTAGGGCTGACTGTAGTGGGAGTGAGAATTTTTCCTGATACAAATATATACACCGATCTTCAGAGTGTGGCTTGTCCTTTTTCACTGCCAGTTTCCCTACAACCTGAGAGAGATCTGTAGAGAGCCACTGGAGTCACTAGAGAGCCCTCTCGTTAAATGGGCAAGAGAGAACAAAAGGAGAGTTAATGACATACAGAATAAATCTATTGTCTTCACATCTGGGCATGATTCACAGGCAAGATAAAAATTGCAGGCATTAATCTAAACTAGGCACTTCAAAACTATCCCAGGTACTGATTTTGTGTGTTGAAAAGAGCTGTCAGGTTCAGGCATGAGCAAAAATAAAAACACAGCTTTCTTCCCAATGTCTGTATGTCAGCAAGGCTATTATTAAGGCAGCTTCATAAATTTGTTTTGAAAACACAACATCTGGCAAAAAAACAAAATCCACTCGCGGAAACACAGTGAGGGAAGAACGGTGATATTCTTCAGCATACAAATCGCAGTCATTTCAGGGAACTGAAATTTCACAAGACGACTGAAACCCAAACCATTTTCTACCACAATATATTTTACTTGTTTGAACTGCACTAAGTTTGGACAAAGCCAAGCACCTACTGCAAACAAGCTTAGTGTTTATGTACCACACAACAAAAGATTTTTTTTTTTTATCTTCCAGCAAAGATAGAGAAATAAATACTAAAAATCTAAGCATTTGATCTAAATATATTGATGAAAAAACACTCATGCCACCAAGTCTGAGAGAGAAGGCACGTATTTAGATCTAACCTGATACCTTCTAGTGCTAATCCCACCTTAGCTGGGCATGTGGGATTTTCAAGAACAGAAGAATCTCTATGATGTGGACCATGGACAACTTTGAAGGGAGAAAAACCCCACAGAAAAATGACAAACAGAACTGCCAAACATAAGGACTTCAATGGTTCAGCAAGAAATAGCCATGCTATGGTTTCAGTCCACAAAGGATGATTAAATAACTCCAGTAAGTAAGCGTCTCCCATAACGACAGTACCTTGCATCTGCTGCATGAGTAAGGCCCGCTGAAGCATAGGATTGGCATTGAGCAGCGATGGTTGATTTGTTGCCCGTAAGCTCAGCATCTGTTGCTGCTGTGGTGGTGGCAAACCCCTGGAAAAGAAGATAATTAATCATAAGAAACAAACAAACAAACCCCCACATACCCTGCAATTCCAGGCACCTAAGAAGTATCAGAGGAGCAAGAACAGCTGAAACCCTGATTTGCATGCATGAAAAGATACCATACACCGGCACCGTATCCTCTTCCTTCCACTCTCCTGGAATTTCCAAAGCTGACAGATTGTCTATCAAGGAATTTGAGGTCAGAGATAACTCCTTAGCACCAAGCCCACATAAAGCCTGTCAAGCAGCATAAAAAAAGCCCAGGAGCTGACTGCGGTTCTACAGAATTATGCAGCACTCGTCAGTAGAAATGAGTGATCTAGACCAGCAGCTACGTTTAACAGCACAACAGAAAAAAAGAAGTTCTAAAAAACAGGGAGTTTTCTCAGTAGCTTAAAGCACATTTTTCCAAAATCGACGCCTCCCACACGGAGCCAAACAGGTCAGAACTGTAAGTGGTGCCCCCTAACTGCTAGAACCAGATGGAAAAATAAAGCACGGCCTTCATATTTAAAACACGAGGAGGAAGAAGCGAGTGGAGAAGGACTCTCCAGTGCTAAAGAGGGTGGAGCAGACATGAGAGAAAAGTCTGAAGGAACTGGCAAGCGCTTCTTCAGGCGATTGCAAGGTCAGGCCCACCTCTAAGCACGACTGCTGACACAGCTAAATCTGGCAGGGCTGTAAAGAGGTACAAACATGGATCAAAATATCCACGCTGACAAAAAAACCCAGCCCTCTTAACAGAATTTACAGCAGCTCATCTTCATTTTTTGCTGCTCTAGATTGTTCCAGTCTCAGAGCTGGGATATTTATACCAGAAAAATCATACTTTTAAAGGTGTAAGATGCATCCATGCTCTCTAGCAGCCAGCCCCATACAGGCATTTTAAGGGCAGCTTTGTCTATAGTACAAGAGATATAATAATGGTAAAAAGATTACAAGGTTTGTATTTCTAGCAGAACAGGAAGATTTCCACTTTTACCTTAGAGACGTATGCCTTATAAGGATAAAGTAATTATTATAATTTATTAAATAACAATTTAACTTTCTTTTCAAATTCCCATCCCATTGCTTTGAATTTGCAGAGCATTAAGGCTTTAAAGATAACACTAACTGCAGGTAAATGCATAATTTCAGAGAATTTCTGTTAGCTCTACAAATCTCTCAGCTCCTCGGGGATGACTGCTCCTATTTAAGACAGTTGTTTTACCTCTTGCATTTTTATTTTTATTTTTAGGAAAACCCCAGTTATTTGCCTCTCTCTTTCTGGCAGATGTCATTTATCTTTCAACAAACAAAACCTGCTTTTCTCCGTCCCCTCCCCGCCCCACACTGCTCAGTCACACCCTCCGTGCCGCCGCCACTGCAGGAGTAAGTTCAATAATCTCACCCAGGCCAGGAGACCCGGGCAGAGAAAGAAAACAAATAAACAGCTCAAGTTCAATAATAAAATAACAAAGTGTGCGCGTCTCTTCGGGGCGGCTCAGCCAGGAGCGTACGGGGCTTTCTGCGGGGAAAGGCGTTTTCCCCTCGCCCCTCCTCGCTGCCCCAGCCCGGCGGCCGCCCGGGCCCCCGCCCGCCGTGAGGGGAGACTCGGCTCCGGAGCATCATCCCCTCCCACACACTCTGCCCAGGGTCACGCTACGCGTCCTGGGGATTCCGGAGGGACCCAGCCAGCGGGAAGCCAGCCCCGGGGCACCCCGGGGGAAGAGCCGAAGGGCAGGACCCCCGGCCCCCCTCCCCACAGCCGGCTGTGCCGCCCCACGCAGGCCCCCGCCGCACAGCCCTCTGTCTGCCTTCGGGCATCGCCCCACGCACCCCGCCTCCGCCCGCAGCCGCCCCTCGGGGCCTCCAGCCCCTCGGCTCTTCCCCGACCGGGGCCTGCGCCCCCCGCGTCCCCGCCCGCCGGCCCCCGCGTCCCTTTGTCACCTTCCCCGCCGCAGCAGGGCAGGTCGGCAGCCGGCCCCGCCGCGGCTGTGGCGGAGCGAGGAGGGCCAGAGGGGCGGGAGGCGGAGGAGAACGGTCCCCCGGGACAGGCCCGAGATCCCCGGCCTCGCGTAGCGGCGCTTACCGGCCTCCTTGCTGCGCCGGGGGGTGGTGGTGCTGCTGCTGCTGAAGGAGGTGCTGGAGCTGCAGCAGCTGCTGCTGGAACTGCTGCTGGTTGAACATGTCTGGGGAGCCCCGAGCGGGGCGAGCCTGAGACAAAACACGGCAGGGCGAGGGAGGCACCGGTTGCGGGGCTGGCGCGTATCAGCCCAGCAGCCATTGAGCAGGGGAGCCGCCGCCGCTGCCGCCCATTCATTCACTGAGCCGATCCCCCCCTGCCACCGCCTCCTCCTTCCCCCCGGGGTCATCGCAAGCAGCAGCCTGTGGAGGAGGTTTCCAAACCCCACCTCCCAAAACCTGCTCCCACCCTCCCCTGCCAGCCGAGCCCGTAGCCCAGCCCGCCCCGCTACCCACCGCGGGAGCGGACCGGGAGCCTCGGCCCTTTCCCTTCCCCGCCCGCCGGCACTCACGGCACAGGCTGCGGCGTTCACGGCTCCCCGACAGCCGCCTCCATCTTCCCGCCGGGGACAATAACCACCTGCCCGGCCCCAAGCCCGGGCGGGAGGACCCGACCGCCTCGGCGAGGCTCAGGATCGTCCCCGGAGCTTCCTTTCAGGTCGCCCCAACTTGCAGCACCTCCATTTCTCATCCCCCGCACAGAGGCAGGAGTGAGGTGCCCTGTCCCTCGAGAGGGGATGGACACCATCTGCCCAGGGCTGGGCAGGGGAATGGAGTAAACGGCTGCAGAGGGGAGCAGATGGCATCCAACAGCATGGGCTTTCTGCAATTTGTCCCCCCCCCCTTTTTTTTTTATCTGTTTAAATAGTCCTGGGGAATCTTTGGTAACCATCTCGCCCTGGAGATGGAAAAAACCTAACATAGCCTGTGGCCATTCTCTGGGGTCGCATCTTGGCAAGCCTGCTATGACAACCTGTAAGAAAACAATCAAGGACTTCTGCAGTATTACTCCGTGCTGTAGACTGAGATGACTTCTCTAGCAGATCGGGGTGGGTTTTTTGGTGTTTGCTTGGGGTTTGGTTGATTTTTGGGGAGGGCACCATTTGTTTGGTTTTGGGGTTTTAGGGGTGGTTTTTTTTTTGCGTGTTTGCAGCAAAGCCTTTCCTGCAGCACCTGCTCGCTGGTAGTGAATTAATTTTAGGGGTTTTCAGTACATATGGCCTCTGTATGAAAATATACCATGACTGTCATTTTTTTCTTATACTAAACCTAGCAAGGTTAAAGATGTCTTTCTGCTCTTTGCCATTCCCCAGAACCCATCCTGAAGTAATTTACTTTCTAGTATTATTTACACCAACTAAGACTTTGTTTCATTCGAGGTCTTGGAATTGATTTTTAGCTGAAAGTATTGTAAACTGAACCCAGTTACTGGTCATTCACAGTTAATTTTCAATGCAGAAGCATATGTTGATTCCCCCCCCTTTGGGCATTTTTATAACCAATGTGATTTTACAATAATCAATTTGGAGACAACCATCCCTATTAATCAGTCATTGGCCCTGTTAATGTCCAGAATCATCTATCCAGTCACAGCTGCCTACACATGGAGAAGATGCTCTCCTCTTAAGTGTGAAAGCTGAAGTATCATCCCAGGGATGCAGAAAACATGCATTGAGTCTTTCAAATAATTTTGCATAATTGATCCTCCACTCCTGTAACTGTGCTCTTACAGTAGCTACCAACCTGGCAAATTCACAGCAGTAGGGAGAGGGTTAATCTTAGTCCTACAAATGCCTGGTTAGTCTGTGTATTAGCCAGACACAGGAAAAACAGAATTCAGGTTGTATAAATACATGTAAATCTGAAATGGATGCCTTTTGTTCTTAATTCTACAACTGAAGTTCTTGTAAGTGTTCTTTGTATGTAACATTTGGAAATCTATAAAGTACCAGGTTAATGAGATGCAAGTAACTAAATCTACAGGGGTTTTTTACTGTTAGATATTACACTCTGACAAAGTCAAGAGGCCACCCTCAAAGACTGGGCTTGATTCTGTGAGGTCCTATATACTAATTATTCAATCAGCCTAGTGGAAGCTGACGCTGCTCACTGCAGGGGGGTTGGACTAGATGACCTTTAAAGGTCCCTTCCAACCCAAACCATTCTATAATTCTGTGTTTGGATTTTTGAGTTTATGAACAATAAGCCTACAATTCAACACATGCAGTGCTGCTCTGAACACAAACCTGGACAGGGGTTTAGTCCCATGTATGCACAAGGCAAATCAGGACTGGGACTGTAGGAAGTGAAGACACATGCTGCTTTATTAACCTACAGTCCAAAGGCTGATCTTCAGAGATGCCTTCATGTGCCAGACATTAAACCATCTCTGCTAGGTGTGATGTTGATGGAATCCAGAAGAGAAGGTTCCAGATTCATCTAATCACACCATTCAGTTTGAGATGCAAGGTAATAACGCAGAAAAATGGGCTCAGATCCCTTTTGTCATTAGAGGCAATAAACCAGTGCATCTTAAGCTGACAGGCAAAGGGTACCCAACTGTTGGTACTCACAGACCTCAACCTCCCGTCTACTAACAGTTGTTTATTGCCCTGAGGAATTCAGTATGCACTGGTAAACACGTGTCAAGATGGGAGACTACATGGAACCTTAAAAATAGTGCTGCAATGACCACATTACCTCTTCATGATGACCTAGGTATCCACTAAGCTCAGGGGGTGGTTACAGAAAGGTTGTGTCTCATTGACAGGAGTCATTCACTCATGGGAGAGAATGGAACGGAGTAAGATCTAGAAGGTAAAGGCAAGAAAATTACCCAGAAAGTACCCAGCCATACAGAGAATAACATCAGCAGAGTTGTTGGATCATCATAAGGCAACCTGCATTACACCTCTATATGATTAGATCTGGGTTTTCTTGTCAGAAAGATCATATGAAATGCTTTTTTATTCAGGAGCTGGATTGCATTATATGGCCAAGTTTTTGCTGGGCTATATGAATGTGTTCCAGGGACCGCATTAGGCATGTGGATAACCAGAGGTTTCTAGTTTCCATCATGAGCAGACCATGTAGCTGTATATTTTAATTTTGGTTTAAGAAAAACCAACTTGGTATGCAACCCTTGGTGAAGGGGTTTGAAAATCCAAGTGTTTCTCTGTGCCTATGACAGCATCAAGATACTGTGGTGCCCACAATTTCCTCTGCAATCTGAGGATTTTGGTATTACTCATCCATTTCACCAGGATGTAACTAGTTCTCACTGATGTCTTTAAACCTCCCAAACTTTTTGGAGAAAAAGGCATATGGAGCTTTGAAGTACTTTTTCCTCCTGTTTTTGAGGCCTATACCTTGAAAGAATGGGTCAAGTTTCACCAGACCTGCCCTCAACAGCCAATATTTGCTGGAATTACACTTATCAGGAGGAAGGCTGTATTCACACACAACATTTCAAAGCAAAATAACCTGCGCATAAAGGGATATTTGCACCTACTCTTTGTCCTATTGCTTTAGAAACCTATTTCTGATACTTCTTGATGGGCAGGACAAACAACAATACTGCTTTATACCCATTTTGCCACACGGCAAATCAGCTTCGGAGAGTGATTTTCAGTCTCATACGCTCCAGGAGCTATTTTGTATCATCTCACTGGATGGGGAAAGCTCAGAGAACTCAACTTTGTTGCTCTTAAAATGTTAAGCTCACTTCCATATCCAGAACACTTTCCTCACGGACTATAACATTGTTTATTTCTCTCTTTACATATGTTCTGCCTTCTGTGGAGTCACACTAAAGATAAACCTCACCCAGTGTCTCATACACCAGATTCTCCTTCTCTTACCTCTTTTTGCGGTATTTGCAGACCAGTTCAGCAAGTTTCCTGTTTCAGAGCAGAAGAGGAAGCATTTCACTATATTATTTTACAAATAAAGGCTCTATAATTGAAAACCAAAAAAGTAAGGCTGCTTTTCTTTTCCAACCAATAGGAACATCAAAAGGAAAACTTTCTTTCGGAACAAATGATACCACAAGAGATCAATGATGTTACTATTGATCATTGCTCCTATAGCAGCATTTACATACAGAAATAATTGAAGTGTCTATTTTATATATCTCTATAAGCATCTTTATAGTCATGTAAATTTAAGAGGCTAATTTTAATTAAAATTAACTATTTGTTAGCTGTGCAGTGCATTCTATATTGACACAGATAATGACAATCCTAGCCCTGATTCTTTGTAGAACTTATATTCTAACTTCTGCTTGTAAACATTCAATTTAAATTCCTACCTATGCTTATAAACATTTTTCAGGAACCCAAAGAATCAGGAGCCACTGTGAAGTGTTCTAAACATTTCCAGCTCTGCCTGGAGTAAATGGAAACAGTTTACAGATAACTAGGAGAATTGTAAGCTAATTAGTATTCCACGTTTTTGCCTTTTTTTCCCCTCTGAGCACTAGATGTGTTATTTTCACAAGGGCAAGGAACGAGGGACAGAATCCAGCATTCAAGTGTTTATTTCTAATTATGCTAACTAACCAGGGAGTTCTATTTGCATGAGGTGACAAAAATCAGTATAAAAACTGTCATTATATTGATAGCCATACATAGAAACTCACATACTTATGCCCACATGCATTTTTAGGGATTCACATGAAAAACCATGCAGAAATATTTATAGCACCTTGGCGGGGGGGGGGGGGGGGAATATTTCATCCTTCTTTTCTTCGCTCACATCTTAAGTTTTTTCTACCAAGGCAGAAACAGATTTTTTTCTGTCCACTCCATCTTATAAAATACCTTCTTTTTTAACAGATATTGCAGATTTTCCATATTTCCCATGAACGATGATCACAGAGTTGGTTTTTTTTCCTATAACTGCCACACGCTGCTGCGTAAGTGCCAGGTGGGAGGTACTGTAGAATCAAAATGCCTGTTTGCTGCTAACACCCTTGCAACTCAGTTTCTTACAGAAGAGAAAATGGAAGGCTTTAGGAGTGAGCCTGAGCGCCTGCAGTTCTCTCTTCCATCAACGGGAGGCGTAGGTTTCTAAAGCTTCTCCAAAACCAAGCCTCCCTGCCTCAGATACTCGACTTTGGGTCTCTCTGTGCTGAGCGGTTGCAGGTGCTATAACTAGAGCTCGACCCCACGATGTTAATGAGCTCTTGTAAGGATAACGCTGCAGGCATCCTCTGTGGTCTCGTTTGCTTATCAAGCACATTTTGTGCATCTTACCATTTTACACTAGTACTGAACTGCTGAGAAAGCCATGTAAAATGTGCTAGTGTTTCTGCAGGTTTTTGCCACTTTTATCACTTTTTTGTTTCCCTAGGGAGCACCCTGATACCTCAGAGCACTTTTGTACCTTGAAACCACAGCACATTAGAGCAAGGACCCCCCTTAAACACCTCCCAAGGACCAGATTTCCTGAGAGCTAAAAAAACAAGTTTCACAGAAAGATAAAACCAGAGAACGCATGAAGGAATACCTGCAAAGTCATCAGCCAGGAGCCTCTCTGCTGTACCAGCACCTTAACTAGCAACACAAACCCTATTTTTAATCCACATAGACTTCAGGATCAGCTGTAGACATACTGTACTTTCAATATTGCTTCACAAGCCTGTCTCAAAACAAACAGATTAGTTTAATTTCACCTTTTTCAGAAAATGGTATAAAGCCAAACAATTACTTGTGGACTGGAGGGGGCTCACACAGAACAAAATACCTGCTTAGATTACTAAGCAAGGGACACACACACACAATACTTGCAAACTGATGGTTCTATTGTCAGAAAAATGTTAATAGACACAAATATAGTTGCTTTTACTGACATTACAGTCATGTGTGGATTGATGGACTGAAACAGGGGGACAAGAAGGGAGATCAAGTCACTTTACACACCAGCTAAGCAGTTAATACTGTTGTCAGGCAACAGCAAGATCAGGCCTGCTTCCTGGAGGAAGAGACTGGAGGACCCAAAGGGTAAATCCCACAGTTAACAGCAATATTGCCCCCCAGGGCCTCATCTCACAGCACCTAAGAGAAGCAAGCAGGGCACAACAAAGAAAACAGCTAGGTCTAACAAAAAGAAGTCCACATCATAAAGAAAGAGATCAGAAGGGCCAAGGTCAAGCAGAGATACCAACCCGCAAGCCAGGATTAAGACATTGTCCAGTAATTTCCAGGTGCATCTACAGCCACACAACACAGCTAAAGAATCAGCTGCCAAGTCCAAGTCTGAATCACAGGCTCTAGAAGCATAGAGGACTGCAACTGAATCAGACACAAGCATTTTTCCATAATTCACCAGGGACTAATGGCCCTGAGCTGAGCTTATATAGAGCTCCAGGCCCCACAGATATGGGGAGAAGTCCCAGGTGAGGCTGGTCATGGTCGTTAATGCTCATTAGCAGAGCTGTTAAATTACATGAGATTAGTGCAGTAATGCAGGTGAGTTACATCCATTTCTTTGTGTTGAAATTAGAGCTTTGCAGGTGAACTTCAGGATACAGAAACTTCAGGGGAAAAAAGGACAATTTTATTATGATTCCTCAAATGAAACTTCAAAGATTCTCACTGTCTGAAGTTCCCTGAGCGTCAGCTCTGATCTGGGGAGAGAGGTGGCACCATTCTTTAAGTCTTTGATACTATTCTTTCTGTGGTGACCTCTAACAAGGAGCAAATATCAGCTTCTGAAAGAAAAACCAATATTTTATTTCCTTCAGGTTCCTTCAACATAAATGATCAGAATGTCTGCACAGATGCTCAGAGACTTTTGTCCATGGTCTATATTGAGTCTCTTAAGCTTGTTTATTGAGATTTACTGGGCAATTTGCTAAGAAGAAGAAATAGCAATAACAGCCCACATATGCCCTGCAATGGTGTCACCCCTACACATGGAGCAGCTCCACTCCCTTCCTTCAGTGTTCTTACCTGCACGCTGGTGATGTTTTTGGAGAATCTCCACTGACACAATGAGGCAAACTCACCCCTCAGCATGGTTGTTCCAGTTTATCTGTACACCCAGGTAGGTGTTTTTGCATGGATTACATTTTATGGACATCTGTGAAATCTTCCTTTGAATCATTATAACCAAAAGGTTCCTGTTTAAAACAAAACGCACAGCTCAAAATCTGTTGCAGTTTTCTGTTATTCCTTTCCCCCACCACCTCCAGCTCTCCCTGAGCTGTGAACAAGAGCACTGGGTAGCACAAGCTGAGAGGTGTTTGAAATGCAGCATTCCCCATCCTCCTGAGTCACCTCTAGCCATCGGCTTCTCTTCTGAACATTTGTTTTCACTGCTATACTTTCCAATCAAATTTGGCCTCACCTTATACTCTTATTAAAACCTCAAACCTTGTAAAAATGTAAAATCAAGCCATTTCCTCTTTATGGTAGACAAGTGATTTTGAAAAGCAAAATCTAAGTGCACAAAATGAAGCACTTGTCTTTCTGTACAACAAACATAGCAACAACAACGTCTATGGTTTTGCAGCTATAAACAGAAATTGATGCATTTTTCATCTATGAATGAAGATGGAGCAGCAGGAGCACAGCAGTGTTTTCACAAGCTTCCAGTTTAATCATACCAAGTATTTCTTGTATTCTGACAATTCCACAGGTGCTGTCCTGGCACAAGGTCCCCCCTCTCATAAGGGTGTGTCGACCAACTTTTCAGGCACTGAGAACAAACTGCACGGGTGTTATTGCCTGGACTGTGTGGGTGTGGTAACCAAAGCACACAGGTACATTGACCTGATCATATCTGTACATTGACTGCACTGCACTTATAGTGACTGAGCCCTACAGAGGCAGTGACAGAGCTGTACAGGCTCCCAGACAGGTGTAGCCACTGGCCCGGGCAGGCTCACTGGCTGACGGAACCATGGGGTGCACTGACTGGGCTGCGCACGTATGCTGGCTGGACCTACTGGTGCATCAACTCACCATGCACCAGCCGTGGAATCACACAGCCCCTGAGGCCTGGGGATAGCCTGTGCTGCTCTGGTTTTGGGGGAACAAGCTGGCCCATTCCCAGCATCTCTGGGTGCCATTCAGAGGGTAGTGATTAACAGCTCGATGTCCAGATGGAGATTGGTGACAAGTGGTGTCCCTCAGGTGTCCACACTGGGACCAGTGCTGTTTAATCTCTTCATCAACAACACAGTGGGATCAAGTGCACCAGAGGAACCTGGACAAGCTTGAGAAGTGAGCCTGTGAGAACCTCACGAGGTTCAACAAGGCCAAGTGCAAGGTCCTGCACCTAGTCTGGGCAATTCCCAGTATCAGTACAGGCTGGGAGATGAAGGGATTGAAAGCAGCCGTGTGGAGAAGGACTCGGAGGCACTGGTGGATGAAAAGCTAGACATGAGCTGGCAATGTGAGCTCGCAGCCCAGAAGGCCAATCGTATTCTGGGCTGCATCCCCCAGCAGCGTGGGCAGCAGGGGAGGGGGGATCCTGCCCCTCTGCTCCCAGGGCTCTGGGCAGAGAGAGAGACCCCCCTGCAGTGCTGGGGCAGCTCGGGAGTGCTCAGCACAGCAGAGACAGGGACCTGGTGGAGCGGGGCCAGAGGAGCCCCAGCGATGCTGGGAGGGCTGGAACCCCTCTGCTGGGAGCCAGGCTGGGAGAGCTGGGGGGGTTCAGCCTGCAGAGGAGAAGGCTCCGGGCAGAACTTCTGGGGGCCTTTCAGTGCTTCAAGGGGCCTGGCAGAAAGATGGGGACAGACTTTATCAGGGCCTGTTGGGACAGGACAAGTGGTGATTGTTTTAAACTAAAAGAAGGAGATTTAGACTAGGTAGAAAGAACAAATTTTTGACCCTGCAGGTGGGGAGACCCTGTGCCAGGCTGCCCAGAGAGGTGGTGGCTGCCCCATCCCTGGCACCATCCCAGGGGAGGTTGCCCGGGGCTCTGAGCACCCTGCTCTAGCTGCAGATGGCCCTGCTCCCTGCAGGGGGGTTGCACTGGATGAGCTTTAAGGGTCCCTCCCCACCCAAACCACCCTGCGATTCTACGATAGCCACAGGGGGGGCTGTAGCAGGGCTGCGACCCCCGCTTGTCAGCGCCCACCCCGGACTACAACTCCCAGGAGGCAGCGCGGCCCCGGCGCCTTTAAGGCCCCCTGGCGGCGGCGCGTGGCGGTCTGCAGGCGGGGCGGGCTGAGCCGAGCCCGGGCGGGAGCGGGCGGCGTCGAGCGGGGCGAGGGGTGCGGGGTGCGGGCTGGTGCCGGTGCCCACCGGCCAGGGTGGCCAAAGCCGGGCTACCCGCCGGTGAGGACGCGGGAAAGGGAAGGTAGTGCGAGCTCGCCTGTGCCGGGAGCGGGTGCCGAGCCGCAGCCATGGGGAACCGCGGGATGGAGGATCTCATCCCGCTGGTCAACCGGCTGCAGGACGCGTTCGCCGCCATCGGGCAGAACGCCAACCTCGACCTGCCGCAGATCGCCGTGGTGGGGGGACAGAGCGCCGGCAAGAGCTCCGTGCTGGAGAATTTCGTCGGGAGGTAAGGGGAGGGAGGAGGGTCCCTGGGGACCCCCGCCGCTGACGGGCAGGGCTGCGGGGGGCACGGGCAGGGCTGCTGCATGGTCGGCGCGGTGCGGGGGCAGCGTGGCTGGGTGCAGGGGCAGCGCGGTGCAGGGATAGCGCGGTGGGATGCAGGGGCAGTGCGGTGCCCGGGCAGTGCGGTGCAGGGCTATCGCGGTGGGATGCAGGGGCAGTGCGGTGCCCGGGCAGTGCGGCTCAGGGATGTCGCGATGGGATGCAGGGGCAGTGCGGTGCAGGGATATCGCGGTGGGGTGCAGGGATATCACGACGGGATGCAGGGGCAGTGCGGTGCGCGGGCAGCGTTGTTCCCCGGCAGCGCGGCCGGTGCTGGGCTCCTGTGTAGCGCGGGGAGCCGGGGCAGCGCTGCTGGATGCCCGGGAGCTGCGGTGCAGGGGCAGGGAGAGGTGGAGGTGGCTCTCAGAACGGATCTCTGCAACGGGATCCCCGCCGTGACTGCACCTTCGGGGCCGGGGGGAACCCCCCCACCGGCCGTTACATAACGGGAGGGGCTGAAATGTCAGTGGGCACCGGCCCCGTCCCCTCCTCTGCTCGGTGCGGAGCCGGCGGGCCGGGTGTCCCCTCCGCGGGGCTCCGAGGGATGGATGTTGTCGCTGGGTGGAGGGGTGGGCGAGTGGCGAAGGGTGTTTAAGTTTAATCTGCTCCGTCCCCCTCCCCCAGCGCCGCCTCGCTGTCCTCCATAGCGGATGCCATGTCAGGAGCTGCGGGGAGGCTATAGGAAGGACCGGGTTATCTTTCTCCTATATTCTCAAATCCCCGGGTACTACCATTTTGTGCCAGGCAATATACTGATGCCTTTCCTTCATGTGACCTTCGCATTCATCATCTGCAACTTGAGTAAACTGCAGACCGGGCTGCCTGGTTATCTGCTCCAGCCTGGACACACAACACCTGGGGAGGGGGGTCGTTCCTCACCTTGTCTCTGGCCTCGTTAATTAATTGTATTCGGTGATGCACAGGTTTTAGCCATTAAGGTATTCTTTTTATGCTCTGAGGAGCATGCAAGTTGCTGATGACTTGTCTTAAAAACAGGGACTGCTGCGATACCTGGTCAGCTGCTTGCGTGGGTTTTTCTCTTTCGGCAAACTGCATTTGTGACATCTCTTGCAAGTCGCTTCCCTACCTCCACTTTCTCTTTTAAGCTGTTTGCTGCTGTACAGCTTGTAATGCTTTTATACTGTTGGTGAGGTCTGTGGTGTGTATGGATCACTGGTTTAGCTGCAAGTAGCCCCAAATTCTGGACTTGTTTAAGCATAGGTAGCCTTGAGTAGTGAGCATAGGGTGTGCTGTGTACACTAGGAAGAAGGCACAGGGGCTGTATCTGGTGCAAAGAAAGCAGGGTAGGAATAAGAGGTTTTTTGTTTTCTTTTGCTATAGATACACATTCAAAGAGTTTGGTATCCTTTCTAGCTAAGGTCCAACATGATCCCATCCCCTAGGGATGCTGGGGATCATGCCAAGGGAAGGACATTGCAGGAACACATTTTATTAAGCCTCAGTTCATACACCAAGATCCACTTGTTTGTTCATAGACGCAGGAAGAAAATAATGATTCCTACCACCAAAGTGAGAAACTTGCTGTGCTATTGCTTTCAAAGAGGAGGGAAGATAGGTCTCCTGAAATATGTGAGCAAAACACATTCACCTGTTGTCTCTGCTGTTTTCATGCTTTCCAAGTACTGTCAGCCTAACCTCGTAAATCCCTTTTAGAGGATCTATGCAGTTGGTGCTGCAGTGGCATAATATATCATGTGAGGCTGTTGGGCCAGAGGTGGTTTGTTGAAGGACAGCCAGTGTATTGGGGTATGCTGCCCCTCTCTTTTAGACTGAGCAAGCAGGAGGGGATGTATTAATCCTTTGTGTGTCTCCACTGGCACCATTTGAGAGCTGGGGGTTTTATCTACCTGGTTGAGGGCAAATTAAATTGTGTTCTGTCTTTCTGATGACCTGTGTCCCAGGAGAACTTGTGCTGTGTTTGTGTCCCATCAGTTGTGTCTCTAGCAGCAAGTTATAGTGCTGTGGCTTTTAGGAAATGAAATAATGAAGGGTCCCTTGAGCAGAATCTGAGAGATCTGTCTGTAGAAAAGCATTTAGAGGAAATAATTGGAGTGGAAATGGAAAATATGTCAAAGGGAAGAGGTCTTTCTCCATTTGATACCCTTGAGTGCTGGCTTGTTTAGAGACTGGTAACGTGAGATGTTTACCATAGAATGTGTGTGTATATGCTGCAAAACCCAACCCCGCAAAAATAATGTAGGGGCCCTGCTGTAATGTATAGTTTCTTCTTTTTTTTTTTTCGTGTGGGTATTGGAAACCATGATAAGAAGCTATGGAAATAGTATCCAGAATAAATACGGCTCCTCCGTGTAATCGTGATAGGGGCTGTTTTCTTGTCTGAATAGGCATAAGAAGAAACTATCTGTAGACCTACTGTGTAGAAATACAATTATTGCTGTAGTGTGGACATGACATATGTCACTGCTCCAGCTTGATACCAGGATGGTGGTGCAGCTATTGCTCAGCAGCTGCTGGCTGCACAGAGAATGTGAGTGCTGATGAGTTTCTGAGTGGATGGAGATTTGTGCAAGAGCAAATGCTGATGCAGTTGGGACTGACTGATGTGCTTGATGGGGATGCTCGGGGCTGGAGGCCCTGCCAGGGCTGGTTTCCCTGCTTTGAGGCTCCTTTCAATTTGTCCTTAAGGCATGTTCACGTAGCAGGGCAGCACACTTGTCCTGGCTGCCAGATCTGGCCTGTGGCTATGCAGGACTTCAGCCTAGGGCTGCTGCTGGCACCTCACAGTAGCACTGAATCCCATGCCTGCTGGAAACCTCGAAGTGCAGAGTGATGCAATCAATGTTTACTTACATGTCTCAACAAACAAATATCACGCACGCACCCTCCCCGAATGCAGTGGCTTACTAGTTGCTGCTAATTACTCCTCCAGTGTCACTTTGCTGTTAACAGATTATCCAACAGTGCAGAGCCTGTATTTGTAATACCAGATGTCAGCGTGGCTGCTATGTGTGCTTTTGCTGCAGGAGACTCAGCATGGTGACTAGGCTGATGGTGTTAAAATTACCGAAGGGATGAGAGAAGCCATGTAGAAGCCAGACAGGTGACACATCTTGTTGTAGACTGGCTTATCCTGGGCCCCAGAACTGGAAGGAAGGTTAATCGGGTCAGCTCCAGGCATTTCCTGCTGGTGTGGTTATAGGCTTGTAGGATAACTAGGGCTGGAAGAGACTTCAGGGGTCATTTAGTCCATTCTTATGGTGGTGTTACTTCCCTGCTGCCCCCTTTCTGAAATTAGAAGATCTTGGAGCAAGCACCAGCAAAATTGGTCTGATTAAACAGAACAAAGCAAGTTCTATGTGTTGACTTGAGAGAGCCCAAAGGACCAAGAAGGAGGAATGTATAAGACAGCTCACAAAGCTGTCTGTGAAATCATCCATGTTCATGCCACTCATATTTTGCCATGTGAGAATAATATATGTGTGTCTTTTTTTAAAATTCAAATATCTCAGAGCACTATTAAACAAATCTTTGGATTTGTGGGAGCATTGCTGTTATCTTTGCTTTACAAACAGGAAAACCCCAAAGCACTGGTCTGTGTTCAGATGGCTGCATAAATGTCTATGCCTTGTGTTCTTGCTGTCTGAAACAGGGCAGGATCAGATGCTAGGACATCTGCATTGCTCTGCGTGGAGAAAACGAGGCACCTCTGGAGAACAGATGGCTTAAGGGGGCTGCTGAGGAGGCAATGACTAAGGGCTGGGAACAGTAGGTGGAAGGAGCTGAATGGAGGTGAAACCATTTTGTTTATGATCCAGGGAGCTATGCAACGCCAGTGTTGTGGGAAGTGAATCAGGGTTTACTTGACCCCACACCTGAGCATTCCCTGAAAAGCATCCTCTCTTGGGTTCCTGTCTGTCCCAAACCAAACAGAGGCACTTGGCAGTCTGTCTCCAGGCTCCCATGGTATATGCTGAACTAGCTGATGTTTGCATGTTGCCTGGAAGGAAAGAGGAGGCAGGCATGGATCTGAACTCAACTGTGCTGGGCTAACCTTGCCTCTCCCAGCAAACTGACATTTCAGGACGTGTAAAAGAGCAGGGGAAATGCAGCATTGTGATGCCTGTGGCAGTGGTGAGGATAGGTATCTATTAAGCTTGGTACTTGTGCTACAGAAGTTGCCTTGATGAAACTGGGCAAGGGCCAGGCAGCGTGTGCTGCAACGGTGCCTTTGCCTTGCGGTGTCGCATACAGGAAATGCAAAGCTAGACCTTGAAGCCACAGGGTTTGGTTTGGCTTCAGGTATAAATTTGAGAAGCAAATTAATGTCTTATCTGAAGATTCCCCAGCTGTTTAGAGGTAAATGCTGACACCCTTAAGGTATGATGAGGGAATCCCTTCTTCGGTAACGCATACTTTGCTGTATGGGAAGCTTCTCCAGCAAAATACCTTCAGAGGCCAACAGCAGTATTTAGCAACTACCTAGAAGTGAAAGATCCCACAGGGATGTGTACAGAGATGCAGGTACTTGGCCTTTTCACATACTACAGGAGGAATGTTTTGTCAGGGTTCTTTGTGCTTTTAAGTTGCTCAAGCTTCTGCTTCACTTTGTGAGCTTGAGTGCCATGAAGAGAATCTTTAGCTACATTATGTATAGGTTGAGGGTGTTTGCTGTACTGGGTAATGCTGAGCATCAATGCCGTGCATTAGTGTCAGATGTAAACAAGAAGATATTAATTTGCCCTGCTCCTGGCCGTGAACAAGGTCCTTAAATATGATTCTTTTCTTGTTTGTTTGTTCTGCTTTGAGATGCATTTGCATGCCCAGAGCACTGGTGGAGAGTAATTGCAAGTCAAAGACCCCTAATTGCTGTTTGATAAATACATCTATGAGCTGACCAAATAGTATTATGCATTTGCAGTTTAAAGATAAAGGCCTTGCTTGGGAACTGACTTATGTAGCATTGCAGTGGATGGTGCAAGAACCAGGAGCAGAATTTTGCTGTTAGAGAAATAAATCATGGTCAAATAATAGTCCTTCAAATGGTAGCAAGCCTTTGATCTTCAGTGAAGAAAATATTTTCATCTCAGATTAATTGGGGGAGGAAGAAAATATGGAGCACTGGGGGGGAATAGATAATGTGGCACAGCAGACCACAAGATAAAATAACTTGAGAGAAATTCGTACAGCTCTGGGCAAACACTTGTGGGAGGAGGAATGTTAGGAGGAGATACATAATTAAGTTATAACATAACATTACATGGGTGGCTGTAAGGAGGGGAGGAAAAAAGAGCACAAATCTCCATGTTTGTTGATGCAGCAGGAGAGTCTGTCTGTATTTGTCCTCTGCCTACTTGCTTTAATATAATAGGGGTTGGCTCAAATAAATACAAGGCTAATATCTTTTGTACTTTCTGCAGCGGTTGGATGTTCTCTGCAGATCTTGCAGACTGTATTCTTCAGCTTAACACTTTAGTGATGATCTCATACTTCTGGTAACTGCCCACTAGCCTTACATTCATTAGGAAAAGAGATCCTTATGACATGTCTCAGATCCCATACAAATTTACTCGAGGAAAGGAAATCATCTGTATCTCGTCTGGAAGCTGATGCTCAGTATTGTGCACATTGGGGCTTGCCTGAACCTACTGGTGTGTGAAAATGATGGGTTGCCTTGTTACTGCTGGAATTCACTGCCTGATAGCTGGCAGATCAGGAGCATACCTGCTCTGCTAGTGTGCACTCTTCCTTGTTTCCATGATAATACTTATGTTTGGAATCCTAAAGCATCCTGAGCTTCAATTAGTCCTTACTGTACTTTGAGATGGGCAAGTATTGTGGGTTTTTTTATATGTTTGGTCTGTCAACAGTATGCTGTGATACAGGGCTGCAGGGAGTCTGCAAAACAAGCGGGGGAAAGAATTCAGAAGCTCATAAAAGCTTTTCCCTATGTTAAAGCTGTCAGATTGTACTGTTTTTCAGAACTCGGCATGCTTATAACCTTTCACACAATCAAAAATAAGGCAAAGCAAAGAAACTTCTATTTTTAAAGGCTGCAGGTTGTTTTCAGAAGCCATAGTTCAATACCTAGCTGGGGATGCCAAGTCCAGTCCTTGAACTTGACTTCTCCAGATGCTCTGAGCAGGCAGAGCTTGACTAGACTTAAATAGAAGGTGTGGGAGTCTGTCTGCAGCACCTCCTATTTGAGACAGCTTCTGAAAATGTTATTCTAAGGCAGGAAGCGATCCCCTTCCTGATCTGGTGAGTTACTGAATGTCCCTACTTTGTACTTCACATTTTGATCCTGCCTGTACGAGTATGAGTAAAAATTCTTCCAAGTAAGGTTTTTTTAGCATCTTTAAGATGAACCTTTTTTGGGAGAAATGGAAGAAGTTGGCAACTTAGCGTAAGTTAATCGAGACAAGAGTTCTTGCTGTGTTCTAGCTACCGGGGTGAAACTTATTATGATGCCTTGAGCAGCAAATTTATTAGACAAGAGCAAACCCATGTGTGCTCCACCCATGCGAGCAATACTCAGATTTTTGTTTCAGACAGTGCATTTGAGTGGCAAACCCAGAAGATTTGCTGAAGGAGTGGCAGACAGGCACCTAGAAGCATGTGGTGTTCAGCCTATATGCCCAGTGTAAAATTGGTTTTGAGGTGGCATCTGTGAAAGGAAATTTACTGGTAATATGTGGTGTAAAACTGCTTCCTTGATATGCCACTAAAAAAAAACCACCCAAAAAACTTTGGGTGTAATCCTTTCCTTCTTGGACTCACAGATCTGTAACCATATGAGTCAGAGGACTGCTAGTTGGGAGGAGAGCTAAAACTAAATCTGGTCCAAAAAAAAAGAAATCTAGTCATGCATAGTGGGGAAAATAGCTCACTAGTGGGACAGTTTCTCATTCCATTTGAAATTCTCCTCCTCTCAGACCTGGTTTTGTACATCTTGAGATAGTGCTGTTCTCAGCTTTGAAACCAAGTTCTTCTGTAACTAATTTTTATACCTTTTTCTCCATCTGTAGAAAGAAAGGAGAGGCTGTTGGTCTCTGTCATGTAGGTGTATAGCATTAATGGACACTTGAAATAACACTAGAAAAGGTTAACCATGAAGTAGGAAACCCTTTTCCCTAACAATAAATTAAAACTGTGAGGGTGGTACAGCAATGCCAGGCTGAGCCCTTTGAAAGACCTGGACCTGCCTTCTTTCCAGAAACGGAGCTTCAGCCATTCGCTCAGCCTTGTTTGCCCAGTGCTGATGGTTGCTTAGGTCTGCTCTGCTGAGGTTGGGACTGATGCAGCCACCTTTGGTTGCTGAGGTTGGG
>JANVCC010000185.1:6582523-6673126 GCA_025345505.1 Todiramphus chloris collaris
GGGGGGGGGGGGGGGGGGGGGGTGTGTGTGTGTGTAAAAATACTATTTTAATGTATTGCCTCAACAGTCCTCTTTAACACTCCCTTTCCTGCTTCTTATGGTTTTAGGTTGCATTATTACAGCTGCCTTGAAGGGTAAAGAGTTAATGCTACCCTAACAATCATGATAATTGCTGTGATCCTGTCTGACTGTGCTAAGACAGTCATTCTGTGGCTGGGATACCACCCTGGCCACTCTTACATAAAGGCTGTCTGTGGGATGCCTGAGAGAGGACACTGATATTAAACTGATGCTGGATTTGGGCTGAGGAGCCAGGCAGTGTTGCTGTTGTGCTGTATAAAAGCTGAGCACAAGCTGCAGCTGTATTTCAGAGTAGTTTTTCAGTTGCATTTGGGCTCTTTCTCAATAGGCAGAAATCTACAGAGATGCTGAGTAGATGGTTCTCAACATCTGCAAATGTTTTTGCAGCAGAGTTAACTTACCCTGGAGAGCATTAGGAAAAACTATTTGTCTTTTTTTTTTTTTTGAGACTGGAGATCCAGGCACAGGAGAGGCTGTGCTCAATTTCTCAGAACAAAGAGGTACCTAAAGGCAAAAACTCCCAAAGTCTGTGTTTGGTTCCTCCTCTTTCCTGCCACTTTTGTGTGTGTAAAGGCAGAGTAAGTTATGTAGCATCTGTCTCGGAGCTCTGACAAGAAATCAACAATGTGTTTCAGCTCAGACAGCTTTTCCTCAGCCGAGTAATGATAAACATGTACAAGCAGGGGCTTATAATGAAAATAACTGTATTTGCCACCTGCCTGCCAGCACACAAACAGTTCTGTCAGCAGGAGAATACACCTGATGACCTGCTAGTTCAGAATTAAGCCAGTAAAAACCACAGTTTTCATGCTGCTATTTAGCTCCACTGACTTACATATGATTTACTCAATATTGCTCTGGGTCAGGATGGGGTCCCTTGATTCCAATACACATGTTAGGTTTTCTCTCTTTCTGGCTGCTGTGATCTCTTGAGTAATCTCTGGCTATTTCTTAAGCTGATTGTGCTTTTTACTTTTAATAGAAGCTCCTCTATGAATAGCTGGGAATTGCCTGAGCATGGCGGTGGCCTTGAGAGGAGATCTGTCACAGTGGGGTTATAGCGAGGGGTGAGGAGGAGGTTGGTACGTACCAAAATGCAGAATGCCCTCGGGGACTGGTGCATGACGTGTCACGCTGCGGAGCTGGTGCTGCAGCTCCTGTGCTGAAACTCGGGTCACCTCTTCTACATCAGCGCAGCTCTCAGCAGAGATCCCACTAATATACTCTGTGCTGCTTTCATCTGATGTTCCTGCTCCTAGCCATTAGTCTCTTTTTATGCCTATTTGTACAAAATGTGTTTGTTATGCCAAGCCTGCAAACTACCTGGCACCTCAAACTCTGAGAAAGAGGGCTGTTTCCTGAATAAATTTGTATACACTGTTGGAAGAATGATATTTAAAGAGTACTTGCTGCAAAAGAACAGGTGAGGTACTGTGTTAGCACTTGATAGTTTGCTGTCCTCTCTTTAGACAAAGCTGAATTCAAATAGGACACCTGGACAGGTAAAAGCAAATGTTATTAGAAATCAGTGTATTGAAGAGCTGAGGGGAAGGAATTTAGATAAACTCTTTCCTTGTGGGAAATAGGGAAAGGATTGGAAGACTGGTCTGTTTGTCCAAGTCACTAGGCCACAGTTTTGCTATAGATTCAGGGTGCCCATTTATAGGCAACACCAATTTTAACCTTTGTTTGCTTTTTGAAGTTAAACCCTAAAAGTTTTCCATGAGGACTTGGACTTCCTTAAGAATCTGAGATGTGTATCTGTATGTAAGCCTGCCTTTTTGTCACCTCCTGTAGTCACTGCCCAAACCTGACCAGAGAAAAACATTGCCTGGGATATAAGAAATGCTGTGCCACTGGCTGGCCAGAAGGGCCCTGGGAGACACGTTGCCACCAACCAGAAGGTCAGAAGCTCATTGCTTCTGGGACGAGTGATCCACCTTTCGTTCTGGCACAGCCTGAAACGGAGATATCTTGTGTGGTTTTTTCAAGTAGAATTTAATGCCTGCGACTTGTCCCTGCACTAGAGGTGTTAGCAGTCAGTCAGTCTGCTGTCTTTTCTTCAAGGGCTTAAGAAGCAGTGCCTCTGCACCATGTTTCCAGCCAGGGTGATCCTAATTATATCTGAAACTGCAGAGGTGCAGTACTTAGCGAGGAGCTTGGCACTGCTCCTGCGTACTTCTCCAGGCAGAGTGGAGATATAAATTGGCATCTTAAATTCCCTCTTCAGGACAGCCATGCACCCTGGGCAGTTGGGTCAGGATGCCAGAGTGTGGCATAACTCTGTCACCCCACAGAACTCTGTCTGTCCTGCCTGGCCTGTTGGAAGGGAAGCAGCCAGTCTCCCTGCCTCTTGCCTCTGACCCAGGATAGATATCAGGGTGCGTGCACTCAGATGTATGAACTCACCACTTGTGTCTGGCCACTGCTAGCACATCCTGGCTTCAGATACCACCTCCCTTCCTTATACACCTTCCATTTGTGTTTGTATTGATGGGCTCACCCGAGTGATTTTGCTTTTTCCAATGAACCCTTTCAGTTGTCTGTAACCTTTATGGTATTCAGGCTCTGGAGAGACTGTCTCCTTTTCTAGCACAGTGCTGTCTGGGAGTGGAGGAAGTGTCATACTCCAGTGATGAAATGTGCCTTGAGCTATGCTTGTTCTTATCTTGGGTCTTGCAGCAAATACCAGGACCCCAGAGATGAAGTTCTGACAAGAAATCTAAGATGACACTTACCATGAGTGTTTGGTATCCAAGTTTGCCATGGTGGCCTCTCTGAAGGAGAGAAGGGCAAAAAGGGGGAGAAACACCTTTTTATTCAGTCTGTGTGACACATAGCTCAAATATTAGTTACTGCTGCACAGTCTAGTGGTGTCCCCCGACACAGAGCCTGAACTGCAGGACAACCTTTAGTCTACAGAGTAAGACACTGCTGGTGGGAATGGCAAGGTCAGCCTGTTGCTCATCAGTCTTAGCATGTGTTCATCTTGGGGCGTTACTGGGGCTGTGCTTTTCACCAGTCACTCATTCTGGTCCTAGAGTTTTAGCTCTGTCCTTTTGTTTTCTCACAGGTCAAGTTGCAGGTGCCATACAGGTCATGTTTACAGGGCTGCATCCCTTCTGTTACTGCAAAGCCAGGACCTGTCAGTAGATTTGTTTGTGCCAAAGCAGAGCAGTGTTCCTGCAGTGTTCGAACAGACTGGTGCAGCTTGAGAAAGACAAGCGAAGATGCTGGGTCATAGGTTTACTTTATGGCTGTAAAAAATAGATTTCTTCATGGCTGACATCAGGACTGGACTAATTTGATGCTCTAGGGTATTGCTGTTGCTTGGTGTTTTCCCCTTGGAGACTCCTGCCAGGAAGTTGTGGGAAGATTCTGGAGATAAAGGCTTTCAGGCAAAGCTACATAGAAAAAACTATCCACGTGACTTTTCTTTTGCCAGGGTATATTTGCTTTGGTGAGAGCAAAAATAAAACTTGATTTCGTGCTATGCTGGTGAAAACTCTTCAAGATAGATAGAAAGGTCTGGCTTACAGCTTCTGGGCTGGAGAATGCATCACACTAGTGCAACATTTCTTATACCTGTGACTCTGGAGACCTCTGGACTTGGACAGACCTCTGGTTGCTCTTCTGTTGAATCCTTATATTGCTACCTAGATCTAGTCTTAGGTTTGGTCTTAAATGATTGAAACCAGCCTTGTTTTCTTCTGGGATTGTAATTTTTTTAATCCCAGCTGCATTTTCCACAGATGTGTATGTAATTCCTGCTGCCACATTCATTCAGGGTACACCAGATTTCTTACTCCCTTGAGTTCCTGATATTGTCATGTAGAATCAGGGCTGTGTTATTCTTTATCTTGAACATCCCAAGGCAGCAAGAAGGATCCAGGACTTCATTTTCTATTATCCAGAAAAATCCCAAAGGAAGCTGCACAGCAGCAGTGCTGCAGTTTTCCTCTCTCAAGCCTCTTTCCTTCCCCAGTGCTGCAGCCTGGAGTCAATGCGGCATTTGCTATAATGGGCAGTGACTTTTTGAGATCAGGCAATGCACTGTAGGCTGTACCACTCTCTAAATAATCCTCTGCAGTAAAATGCAGAGCTCCAAACAAGAAAATCCCGTTACAGTTTTTACCTGCAAAAATACAAAGAGGAAATTGGCTCACGAGTGCACTTGGTGTTGCAGTGTCTTGTTTTCCTTTCCCATCTGTGTTCTACGTCCTCACGTATTCTGGGCTAACCCATCTGCAGGAGGATAGCAGGGAGGCATCTGGCAGATAAGTCAACCCTCAAAATGGAGGAGGGGAGGGATATTCCTGATTAATTCTCTCACAGTAGAGATGAACTTAAGCAAATGAAATCTGGGGTGACATGGTGGGTTTTATATGCCAGGAATGCCTCTTGTTTCTCCTGCAAACTCTCTACCTATAGCTGTAGACACTTAAAATCTCTCAGCCTCAGTGGTTTGGGACTGATGCACAGCAGTGAGGGATGCAGGAACTGTGTGGACATCAAACTGATTTGTTTCTATGGAAACAAGTAGATTTCCCCATGTTGTTGGGAAGTAGGAGGGGAATTATCCCCCTAGGCCTGGTTCTGTCTCTCAGATTGGATTGGTTGCTGCAGTGCAATTGTAGAGCAGCAGCCCATGAAGGGATTATCTATCTAGTCGGGGATCACAACTGGAGAGAGGCATGTGGATCCAATCTGCTCCCTTTGCAGGCTTCCTCAGTGGGGATGACACAAGGCACTGTTGTTCTGTGCCAGGATTCCCAGGGTCACAGCCCTCCATGGCACTCAGAACAAAGAATTAACCTTGGTCATTCATAGCGAGAAAGGAGGCTTGTGTTCACAGGAGGGCAGCTGTGGCTGTGTATCCTGCCCTGGCTTTCCAGCTAGGATGGCTAAGGTGGTGAACTGTGCTCATACTCTAGCACACCTTCTAGGCAAGAGCTGAGAGCTATTTGTGGTATCTGCAAGGGCCAGTGAAAGCTGAGATCTTTCAGATGGGTGTCAAGCGTTGCTTGCTGATGAGTTTATTGTATGCCCTCTTATATTTGGTGTACTGCTTTCAGGAAATTATAGAATTGTCTAGATTGGGAAAGACTTTTAAGATCATTGAGTCCAACTGTTAATCCATCACTGCCAAGTCCACTGCTAAACCACATCCCTAAGTGCTACATCTACGTGTGTTTGAATACCTCCAGGGATAGTGACTCAACCTCTTCCCTGGACAGCCTGTTCCTGTGCTTAACAGCACCTGAAGTCCTGTGACTGGAAGTGATGGGTTTTAAAACCTTTTTTCTAAAACAAAAGCTAATCTCATGATATCAGAGAAGAAATAAAAGCTTGACTATAAAACCCTCCTGATAGGTTCAAGTAAGAACAGTACTTGAACTGTACAGAACACCCGGATATTCTTAGTGGTCTGCAGTACTGAGTCTGTTTGAATGGACCCTGTGCTCTTTAAAAGAGGCTGACCAACATTTCTGTATTTCAAGCTCAGGTCATAGAATCAGACTGGTTTGGGTTGGAAGGGATCTAGTCCAAATCCCCACAGTAGGCAGATCATGTTCAACTAGAGCAGGTTGCTCAGAGTAAAAAAAACTCACAGTAAAAAAAGAGTCTTCCTTATGTCTAGTCTAAATCTACCCCCCTGTAGTTTAAAACCATGTCCTAAAGGTACTTGCCCATCTAGGCCTCAGCAATGACTCTGAGAAGGAAAGCTTGGATTTCTGGATGGAAGGAAAGCAGACCTTGGAAAACTGGCAAAAGTGGTAATGTCTCGGGAAGCAGCTCCAGCACACACAGGTATTCCTTTGTTCTCTTGCCCTCCTACAAGTGTAGCGCAGGAGCTGTCACTTTCTCTAATTGAGAGAAATTCCATTTGCTCGGCTTCTGTCTCCCCTGACCGTGTGTAGGACTGCAGTACATGTTATGTGAACTGAGTTAGGGCTGGAGTGCAGCTCCAGCAGGAATTCCTGCTTTATGCTTTGTAATGCAGCCAGTGAGCTGGTCAGGGGTGGGAACTCTTGGTTATGGGTTTGCAGGGCTTCAGCAGAAGAATGTAGCAACACCTCTGCCTTGCTTTCAGGTCATCTAAAAATATATATATGTATATATTCTCTCTCTCTATATATATATATATGCACACACACACAGCACCTGGAAAGTCAGGCCAGATCTTGCTGTAAGCTCTACCAAGCATAAAGCTCAGGTATCCTGGCTCCCTTGGAATCACTTGAGACACACAGCTACAGAAATCCCTGGGGCAAACTCTTGGCTGTGGCAGTTTACTCTGAGGGCTGGCAGGCCCCCAGGCCAGCGAATAAAAGTGTTATACCTGAAATCTAACAATGTGGCTGGCGTCCTCAGATGTCTCTTGCCCCGTGGAAGCAGTACAGCCACGAAGCTCTCCGCTTCTGCGTCAGATGAACTTGTTCACGGAGGCTCTGGTGCAGCCATGACTTGGCACAACGCATACAGCTGTCTTCCAGCTTTTGATGTACCCTGAAGCTAGTACAGTGTGGAACAGAAAAATCAGCCAAATGAAGTCAAATCAAAATAAACAATAGGGGAAAAAAAAAAATCTTGGCCCTCTGCTTCTAGAGACCTGCATAGGGGCACATGCAGGAGAGGGATTGAGTGAGATAGAAGGGAAATGTGGAAGGAATGAAAGATAGGCACTGATGGTAGTTGCTTCTGGGAACCAGTTTGTGCAGAGGTTAGCCAGAAAAGCAGAATTTAGTGCCCTCTGAAAGAGATTGTGTGCTCTGGGAGGGGTTGAGGGGAGAGCTGTTTCCTAAGCAAGCGTTAATATAAAATTGCTATGCGCTTTTCTTTTTGCTTTGGTGTCTACAAAGGTGCTGCAGGGTGAAGTCAGATCACGGCCTCTGCAGCTGAGCTATCAGTGATGCAAGAGGATGCTGTACAGGACCTACCCCCTCTCGAGTTGTCTGAGCCCCCTCAGCCTGCACTTGACTCAACAAATGTGTCTGGAGTGGGAGAAATGTCTTTTTTGATGTTCAAGGCATGTGGGTCCTCCCAGAGACCCACAAGAGCACATAAATGTAGTATTTCAGTAACAAAAGGCTTTATTCTCCCCTGCAGGAAAGAGATCTGTGCTCTACCAAAAATTACCAAGCAGGTGGCACAGGGGCAGTACTGGAGACTGTCACCTCTATGTATCTAGAGCAGTGGCCAAGGAACTGTGCTGTGTCCCACGGTGAGAAGACAATCCCTGTGGCTGAGATGGATGCTCATTCAGCTGCTGTCTCTCCATGGCACAATGTTTAGTCCCAAATGTCAGTGAAACAAGCCCCACCATTATGCCTGTTCATGAGGAACTGGATTTGACTTGCCACACTTACTGTACGTGGGCTTTTGAACAGCCAGCCACGCTGTTTCCTATGGAGGTGGATTCTCTGGGAGGGGGCAATGTCCCAAAAGGTTTTATGTCTTTTTGGCAAAGCCTCTGATGTGGGATCATTGTTTTTTGACGTGCTGCTTTTTGTGGTTAATAGAGGTTTTAATGCGGTTTTATTTACTTAGTTTTGTAATAAATATGTTTGTTTATCCAGAATACCCCTCTCACTTGCTGGGGACCTGTGCTGCTATCACCTGCAATGCTGTGCAGAGGAATAGGAGAAGGTGCAAACTTCAGAAGTTACTTTCTCATTCGTTATCTATCCCCTCTGGCTCTTATTTGCAGATTACCCAGTGGTATGCTATAAATGGGTCCAGTTTGCCCTAGTGCTTGTGCTTTGCCCTGCTTGGACACAACCTGTGAAGTTTGTAAGAGTCTCTGGGAACTCACGTCCAACAAACTGCCAAGCTTGAGAAGAGGTCTGCTTGGTCCCTCTTGGTTATTGGTCTGGAGACCTGTGTTGGGGAGAAATGGCTAGGTGTTGGAGATGCTGTTTGAGTGACAGGGCTAATTAACAAAGCAATTGTGAATGTTCCAAGTCAGCACAATAGTGTTAACCTCCCTTTGCACTACTGTAAATAGGAACTCAAGGCACAAGGCACTGGGAAGCCTTCTCTTCAGTTTTTTTGTTTCTGCTAACATGTATGTTATGATGACACTCATGAACTATTGCCTGCCTTTATTTTTCACAATTGTATTCCTAAATAATGCATCATTGTGCACAATAATATTGCCAGTATGCTGGAATGTGGTGTACTTACAATAGATCTTTATTTCTATATGTATCTATTGTGTGACCAGTATCAATTACACCCTAAGAAGTTTTGTTATACCAAGTGCTTATGGAATTGCTCTTTCACTGTGGGTTGAGCCTGAGTATGCTGTGCAGATTTGGAGCTAAAGAAAATGCATGCCCTGGCTTAAACTTCTGAGTCTAAAAGTGCCAACCTCTTAATGGAAAAAAATGTGGCTACCTAGGAAGGAAACTTAACCATGTGATTATGTGTCTGTAGGACTGGTGTCCAAATTCACATGATGCATGAAAGGAAGATGAAAGCAAAGGAAAGAGAAAAACAGAATAGAACACTGATGGGTGCTTTTGTTCATAATGCATCTGCCTTTAAATGCTTGCTGTTCATGTTGACCTCTCTGTCTATTTTTTTTTGTTTAAGAAGCACTTTGGTTTAGGGATGATAAGAGCTCCTAGAAGCCACAAAGCAGGAAAGAAAAGGTTTAAATTTGTAATGCAGCCCTTATTTTTTTAACCTCCTGGGTGGCAGAGGAAAGATTAAATTTGTTCTTGCCCCATGTTTGAGTTGCAGAACTGCTTATGAATGTACTTGTGTGTCCCTTGCAGGATCAGACCAGGGAGATGCTCTCAAGGGCACTTCCTGCATCAGGATTCTACCTTCTGGTAGAACGAGATTGTGTCTCTTACAAAGGAGCACCAGGCTTGAGTTAGTGTCTTAGAAATGGAAATCTACTGTCATTTCTGAGGTGTTTATTTTAGCAGTCCATAAGATTAATAGTAAATAGTTTTAGCCTTGGAGATATTTTGTGGCTGGTGTGTTGCATGGGTGTCAGCCTGTGTTTTAAGGATCCGTTTGAGACACATACTGGAGTAAGAACATGTTTGAAAACCTGGCTGTTGTGCTGAGGGATGAAGTGCTGTTCAGAAAGATTTATAACCTGTTCACAGAATGTGGCCTGTGTGAAGAGGGGGATGTTGTCATTCAGTGCAATGATCAGAAGAGTCTTATGTCAAAGGTACTGGTACCCCTGGATTGTCCCAGGGATTCTTGTCCTGCATTGTGCTGTGCAGAGCTAATGAAGAGCTCTGGATTGGGATGTCTGTGAATGATGAATGATTCAACTATCAGACTTGACAGATGAAATGAAGACAGTTCTAAGCTGAAGCAGGAGCAGGTCTGGACTGTGTAACCAGACAGTAAAATCCATGGGGGCAGGAACTGTATTTCTTGCTGTGTATTGGCATAGTGCTTTGTGCAGTGCAGTTCTGATTGAATTACTGTCCCTGGGCACCACCAAAACACAGGAAATAACAAATGCTTCATTTAAAAAAACCCAAACCAGCCATATGAAATTGCACAGGCTCTGTGAATCTTAATTTTCTGAAACTAATATAATCCAAACTGGGGATTAATCATGTCCCTTAATACCCTATTTGTCTGAAGATGTTTAATAACTAAAATTGAAATTAAATGATCAGATGGTGGCATTCACTCTTCTGTTCTTCAGAACTACTTTTATGTCTCCATAAGCTGCTGTTCTGGCTTTTTAATAGAGGCTTTACCTTCTCTATTGTATTCTAATCCAAGAATCTCGACAGACTGAGAAGCAATAAACTGCAAGGATGCTGTATTGGTATTTCTAAACGAGACCTAGATTTGGATTTCAAACAGCTCTACAAACAGTTTCACATGCCTTCCAGCTTCCTTGCAGTGAGGGAAAGTGGTGGCAGAAGCATTTGGTCTGTCTTCCATGTACTGCAAGAGATGGTACCGTGGGCTCAGGTCTGTTGTTGACTGCTGATGACTGCGGTTGCAACTTCAGTGAAGAATAAAATCATGCATGAAAGAGCTTTGACTCAAAGTCCCTTCAGAAATACAGATTACCAGGGGATGGAGAAGGTGCAAAATCACTTTAATTCTGCAGTACAAAGAGTAATTTGTTCACAAGGCTCAGTAAAGCAGGGACAAAATGAATTTAATGGTCTAGGAGTTGTTACTGCCTGTCCTGTGAACTGACAAATATTCTTGGGGTTTCCCTGTGTGTTTTCTATGTATTTGTCTGCTCTGAAATGAAGTACTTGCTGGGTTGAGAGCTGGGCTCAGAAATGCTTTTTCAGTGCCCCATAAAGGATTGCAGTAAGCTTCTTGTCCAGCTGCATTAAGATTTCTAGAACATATGAGCAAAAAGAAAGGGTTTCTGTTGGATCTCTGGAGATCTGTATTTAGTCCCCTCTCATGGGTGTGTTTGTAGCTGAAATTAAATTTCTTGGACTGTACTACATAATGATCTTTTGACAAACCTTATGGGGCCTCTTATTAAAGTGATGAACTGCTAAAATGGTAGACAGTGTCTATATGCAATGCAAAGGAGATGGCCAGCAGAGATGCTTTTTCGGTTGAGGTTGATGGAAGGAGGGAATGCACAATGCTGGTGCTTGTGGTGCAAAAGCACAGTATTTCCATAATGATCCAAAGATCTAATTACCTCTTGTTTAACAAGGAAAGATCTGACCAAGATCAAGTGTGGTCCTACTGTAGCAAACCAGCTCATGCAATTCTCTTCTTTTAATGGAAATAATGTTCAATGTAGTACCAATGGAAAAAACCAAACTTTCTTATGTCTGAAAGTTCCCATGTGTGCCTCTTCAGGAAGTCCCAAACTCTTCATATGGGTATCTGTCTTATTTTTTTGACTGCCATCTATCAACATTTTCTTCCCTCTCTACAATATGTACGTTGAATTATACAAGCAGCTTTGTCAATCTTCTGTGTCTTCTGAATAGTCTAGGGGAAAATCTTTGGTCCATGTTACCTTTGACTTCTCATCTTCTTTACTGCACAAGTCATTAAACGAACTCTGAAACCTTTTTTTGTAGAGCAAATATGAGCTTTTTCTGTCATTAATAGCACCTTTTTGTTCTGTAGGATTCCAGAATACTTAATGCATGGAGGTTTTTTGTATAGCATGTCTGGCTTCAATTAAACCAATGGGGAAAACCCCTGAAGTGAAGACTGCCTTAGTGTGTTTCTGACATGTTTGAGTTTGGTTTGAATGTTGCTCTTACAGTAACTGCTAGATTGCTTTCCATCCCTCAAATATATGTTTAATTTTTTTTACTAATGCAGCTTTCAGCCCAAATCTGTGCTTTAATGCAGCTCTGCATACTAAAATAGAAACAAGACTGGAAGGGATGATGCGATTGGGCTTGCCCTGAGGTAGCTGTGAGCTAGTCGAACATGTGTAAAGCACTTCAGAACTGAGCAATGCAAAATACAACAAAAAAAATGCCTTTTTAGGTCACTTCCCTGCCTGAACTTTTTCAGCCTGTGACCCATCAGGGTTTGTATCCTTGATTCTTTTTGTTGTCTTGCTTTAGAAGAGATCTATCACTGGTCACACCAAATATTTATCTAGCTCAATATCTGCTCTTTGACAGTAGTTAAGAAAAAAATGTGTGAAATGTATAAATAAGGCTCTCAGTAGCTGACAGCTTGGGGAAATGTAGCTGATCTGAGTTTATCTGGGTTTTCCAGCTCTGATAAAATGCATGGAAGTGCATTGCTAAACTAGTATCTCAGTGTCTTGTTAGGGGGTTTTTTAGTCAATAGCTAAGGAAAAAAGAGACAAGCAAATGAAGTATTTGTATTTCTTGAGGACAGCTTCTCTGTCTGTTTTAGCTGCTACTTTGCTGTCTTTTCTGGATGAGGCCTGGCCTGAAGAAATGGCACAGTGTGGTATTTCTGCTTAGAAGCACAGGAAATCAAATATTGTTCTGCTGCTTTTGTGTGTTGCAAAGCAACAAAAAAGTAATTTTTGTTTGTTACATGAAGTGAAGGAGAGAACCAGGGTTGATGCTCTCCACCTAATTGAATACTTATTTCAGACATGAAATTTTGGGTAGGGATGAATGTAATGAGGCTGCTTTTGATGTCATGCTAGAGGCTGCCTTGTCTTACAAGTGGCATCCCTGCTGCCCTTGTTCCAGCATTCGGAACCTTACAGAATGTTATCTCTGAAGACTTGTTCCATCTTTATTTCCTGCACCAGCCTTGCTACCGTACATCTCCTGTGCTGGAATTGAATAAGCCAGTTTATCTCACCCTTCTGCTCTTGTCTGCCCAAGTCATCTGGCATGTTGTTCCTATCTTGTGTATTGTTTCCTTGATTCTGACTTAATTTTATCACTTTATGTTGCTCCTTCTGGAGCAGTGGGGCTGTGTGGATCTTTCCTCTGGCTCCTACGTGGACTCCAAAGCTGTGCTGATCACGTTGTCCATGCCACGCATGTCCTGTTATTGTAGTTTATTTACAGAAGCAATTTATTATGCCTACTGCAAGAGGGCAGGCAAGACTCCTGTACGCTGCCTTCTCCTTGGCACCCAGCCAGCTAGCCGCAGAATTTACTAATCTGTACTTTTTAGTGTCTGTGATTTGAGAGGCTTAGTGGAGCAGCAGGAGGAAGGGGTTTGAGAGACTAGAGAGAAAAGTAGTGAAATAGAACAGGAAATAATATGGATGCACTGGGGAGGTGCAGCATCAGTGTTGGGGGGGCTTTGTAAAAAGCCCTTTGGTTGGAACTCATCCTAAGAGTCAAGTGTAGAGAAGATGCTGAACTGCATGGACCTCCCAGTAGTCTGTGGGTAAGGACATGCATTCATCTGCTGATATTGGGGATCAGGTGGCACGGGTTTTCTCTCAGAACTGAAGCAGTACTCAGATGGTTGATTTAGGTGACTAATTGCAGCTAATGGATTTGTCATCTTGCCTTTTATGAAGACTTGGTATTTTGTTTTTTTTCTTGGAATAACCTGAGAGCTATTTAAGCTAACACAGTAAATGGTACCTTTTTTATAATGCTGGAATCAGATGCCACAGTTTTTGTGGCAAAGTTCTAGAAAGGAACTCTATAGTAATAGATTACCTTTTTCTTCGGTACAGTAAGTTCAGAATAAGTCAGTGCAGCTTATATGGATTTGTTATGCTAAAAACCTGATGCTAGAGTAGGTTTTTTTCACTTATTGACCACAGACATCTATAGCAATGGAGCTGAGACAGCAGAAAGCTGCTAGAATGGTGCAGTGCCTCAAAGATTCCCGGGTTAATCCCCTTGGAGTGGAAAAACTAGAGTTGTATTAATTGAAAAACAAATGAAAGACAAACCCTGGTTAACTCTTTATACTTCTAAAAAGTCTGAAATACTGAGAATGGGCTACAGTCTTATTTTAACTAACAGAGTTGTACCAGAGGTCCCATTACTTCAACCTTATTAATTTACGGGAGATTTTATTTGAGGTGTTGGAGATAATAGGATGCCTCCTTAGCTACTCTTCACTGGAAACTACTCTGGTTATTTTATATTATCAAGTCATTCTGATAGCCCCACAGATGCAGAATTCCTTTTATGTCTGAGGAAAGGGAAATACAGAGCAGGAAAACAACTTGCATAAAGTTATGTAGGAAATCAGTGGCCAAACCAGAAGCTTAAAACTGCTCAAGTCCTGGTCTGATGTGTTTAAAAACAAAAGCTCATTCATCATCTACACTTGTCAGTGTTCAGCTTGTGCAGGACTAAGAGCAAGATGTTTAAAATGGAGAGCCCTGGATTTCTCATTCACCAGAGCAGTTAGTCACTCCTGAATTAGCAAAATTATTCATTGCCCCAGCTGTCCAGGGAGGGAGGGGTGTTCCAGAATCCCAGTCATGTATGTAGGGCTGCTTTTAACAAGGAAAGAACTGTATTCACGCTGGAGGAACCGTGTTTTGATGAGGTGCTTCTCCCACCGGGTAAGGAAGCAATCGATCGCGTTTTCAGAAGTGCTCAGTGGCTCTTGAAGAGCTGTGTGAACAGCTCAGTACTTGAGAACCAGGCCACAAACTAGCAAGGTCACGGGCAGATGCAGTGAGCATCTGCTTTGGGAAGCAAAGGAGAACTTGTGGGCTTGTGGCTGCAAAGTCAGCAGTTGGAGAAGGATAGTGAAAGGCTTCCTTCCTTTGCAATGAAGTACGCACAAATTCAGGGTTCTCGTGAGCATAAGGAAGCTGTTGCTGCTTTTGCCTTAGCAGTACTCGTGTCTTGAGCAGCTAGGCAGGAGAAACCCTGGGTGGAGGCAAGGCTTTGGCTGCTGTTTATTCATTCAGCTGTATCATCTGGTGGTTTCATGCTGGACAGCGTGCTGTCTTCTCAAGTTCCGAAGTGCGGGGTGCGAGTGCCTTTGTTGTAGTTTGGGTAATTGTATTTTGTCAAAAAGAGGCATGCTAGTTTTCAGGCTCTGCTTCAACTTCTCTTTTCTTTCTGATGGAGGAGATTATTTTTTCCTAAAGTACAGAGTTGTATTAAATGGGCTTGTTAGCTTGGAGCTCCAGTTGAAAGAGCTGTAGCTGTTAGGGTAAGAGGGGGTGTGCTGTGAGTACAGAACAACAAGCCCTTCTCTTCCATAAGGATAAGCACTTGACTTTTAGTGCCTTAAACTTCTCTGTGCCCCATGGCTGATGCTCCGTATTAGAATCTGTGTGCTTATAGAAGCAGAAGAGCTGTGAAAAGGGAAGGAAACAATCATTCACTCATCAAACTGCCTGTTTCATTTCAGGGACTTCCTGCCACGTGGGTCTGGCATCGTAACCAGACGTCCCCTGGTCCTGCAGCTGGTAAATGCCAGCACAGGTATGTGAGCTTCCTTCCCCACGTGTCCAGCTGGATCATTGTTGCAGTCAAGAAAGGTCTTATTTGATCAGTGGCACTGCTCAGCATGGGAAAAATAAATAGAGTTTTCCCCATTAAAAATGACCTGCAGCTATTTTTTTGGTTCTACCTGTTTAACATCTGATGCATTAAGTGTTCAGAAGCAAAATGCTGCTTAGTTTTTTGTCTAATTTATTAGGCAAGGCTCCATGCACAATTATCACAGTTTTCCTTTGCGCAGCTATTACCCTTACGAGTGGGTAAGACCTAAAAGCCAGATGACCCTGCTGATAATCTCCTGAAATAAGGAGGCGAGATGATTTAATGTACTAAAAACCCAGAGGTCCTGAGTTATTACATGACTGAAGACAAGTGATGATGCCCCTTCAGCTGAGATGAAAACTGGGCTGGGATGATGTTGGGCTCTCTGATGTTGATCAGATAATACAACTGCAGTAACTTCTATGCCAACCTGCTTGGTCCTAGTGGGAAAGGCCCTTGTAGGACTTGATACCTTCAAATGGTTTTATTTGGTTTTTAGTTTGGTTGTTGGTTGATTTTTATTTCTTTTTGCTTTGGGACATGAAGTTTTATTTATTTTTTTGTTTATTTCTCTAATATCAGTGACTATTGCTGACTATGCTTCTGTGTCAATAGAATATGGTGAGTTTCTACACTGCAAAGGAAAGAAATTCACTGATTTTGAGGAGGTCCGTTTGGAGATCGAGGCTGAAACGGATCGTGTTACTGGCTCCAACAAAGGGATTTCCCCTGTGCCCATCAATCTCCGCGTCTACTCTCCCCATGGTGAGTCCTAGTGCAGCACCTGAGTCTGAGGCAGTTTGCTGCTTTTGTCCTGAAGGACGAAAAGAACAGAGATGAAATGGGGAGGGTGCTTGGTTTTGGCTTTAATCTTCACATGCCTGGGCTACGCTGTATCAAACTGCCAGCCTACGTAGCATTTGGCTGGGTAGGACTTGGGCTTGATTTTTAGTGTTTGTTTTTTCTCTCACCAAGACAATTAAATGAATTATAGGGCTGCGTATTGTAGACTTCAGGAGAAGGCTCAGCTCACTCAGGAGCCTCCTGTGAATAAGGGTAGTAGGATTGAGCTCTTCAATACTGGGGACAACTCTCAGTGAGTGGAACCAACTCTTCTGACTCTCCAGTCTTTGTTATGAAGTGGAAAAAAAGCACTGCAATCCCTTCCCTTTCAGTGTAGCATATGTGGAAGAACTTTAAGGACACTGTTTCCCTGATCAGTGTGAAAGCAAGTAATTTAAAGGGAAAGATGAGATCATTGATGATCACAACTGGCAACGACTAGCAACTAGTTCTTAGTAAGTAGTAACAAAGAAGAACTAGAAAGCTCTGTGTGCTGCTGTGTGTTCATCTGTGAAGTCTAGTCTATACTGGAGACACTAAAGCTATAGGTTGTACTTACAGACCAGAACGTTCCTACCTTACAGTCCCTTGTGCATCTCCTGTTTCTTCTGTCTAGTCTTGAACCTGACCTTGGTGGATCTACCGGGTATGACAAAAGTCCCAGTAGGGGACCAGCCCCCTGACATCGAGTTTCAGATCCGAGATATGCTCATGCAGTTTGTCACTAAAGAGAACTGCCTCATCCTGGCAGTATCCCCAGCCAACTCCGATTTGGCCAATTCCGATGCCCTGAAGATTGCGAAGGAGGTGGATCCTCAAGGTAAATACCTCTTCATTTAGCATGATATTACTACACAGTGGCCTGATTTTTCTTTTACCTTTTGGTCATGATTAGCCCAGTAACTCTGGGCTTCTGTCTGTTGTCTTGGGTTGTATCTTCACCAACCCACATTCTGAGAGGTGGTAGTGAGTGTTAACCATTACTGTAGTACTTTTTTGTTACTCCCCCTTTTGTTGTCCAATCCCCATTTCTGAAGAGCTGAAGGATATCCTTTCCTTTAGCCATATGTGTTCTGCCTGCAGAAAAATAGGAAGATCTGCACTAGAATTCTCCTCTGTTGTGGCATAGCATGTTTCATCAGAGTGCAACTGAGAACTGAGCTTGGTTATTGTTTGTTTTGCTATCTTGGCTTTTAAGACATGATGAGAACTGTAATGTTTGAGTTCAGGAGCCCTTGAGTAGCCAGGTTGGGTAATCTGTAAGTTCTGTGGACAAAGGAAAATATTACATGAGTTGTTTGGCTTTGATCAAGTACATTTATGTTTTTTCCACAGGGCAACGCACTATTGGAGTCATCACTAAGCTGGACCTTATGGATGAAGGAACTGATGCGCGAGATGTATTAGAAAATAAATTACTTCCTCTTCGTAGAGGTACATTTCCTCTTACTTTGTCCATGATCTCCTTCCTCTGTTTTCCCTCTGAGGTGTCCTGGCCTCATCCCCTTCCTCCAGTGCATCCTCTTCCTGAAACATCTGTTACAACTTGCAGTTAAGCTATTTCTATTCCAAGCTGGAACAGAGCAGTTGTGAAACAGGGATCAATTGCACCGTGAAGATGAACTTTTTAGCTATTTGTACACTGATATGTAGTCCTAGCAGAAGCACAGCCTTATGCTCTTATCTTTATTTTCTCTTTCCTTCTATTGATAAAGCAAACTGCAAGAATGGAACTCCTGTCTAAAAGATTCCCCTCACCTTTTATCTAGATGAGATTCCTGTGGTATATTAGAGGAAATAATTTTGGACTGTGGTACATGCTCAGTATAGCTGTAGAGAAGCACCTATCCTAAGGACTTTGACAGAAGATTCTCAAATGAGTGAGACTAGGGCATGCTTTGTTATTTGGGGGAGAAACTGATAAATCAGCTACTCCTTAGTTGCACAGTCACTTTTGTCCCACATACTGAACTATCAGAACCTGGGCTGTTCAGAGGAAATTCTAGTCTTAAACTCTTCCAATTGGTTCCTAATAACGTGTGTCACTAGAACCCCCTTTTTGCAGTGCTGCCAGCTGGGTAAGTTTCTTCTCAGTCTGACTCCTGTTTACATTTTCATCCTTGCAACCATCTGCAATGTTCTCCTCATTGCAACCCCGCTCTTTTTGCAGGTTACATTGGTGTAGTCAACAGAAGTCAGAAGGACATTGATGGCAAGAAGGATATTCAGGCAGCTCTGGCTGCAGAGAGAAAATTTTTTCTCTCCCACCCAGCCTACAGACACATGGCTGATCGCATGGGAACCCCCTACCTGCAGAAAGTATTGAACCAGGTACTGTTAACCCTTGAGAACTGCTGCCCACCATGTCACAAGAATGACTGGGCTGGCCATCAGGGCTCTTCTGAGATGGAAGAGTACAGGATAAGCTGAAACTTGTGGTCAACAAACTGATAAACTCTAAGTTGTTTTGCTGCAGTGAGACTTGTGAACTCTTCATCCTCTGCATCACAGAAGGCACTTTGGTGCCAGGTCCTGTGAAGTGTGCCTGGCTGGTGTAATCCTGATTCAGTGAAACACATGGAGCTTACACACTGGAAGTGGAGCACTGCTTTGTCCTCTGTGACACGGGTGCAGAACCAAAAGTTGCTTCATGGCATTTACACTAGCAGGATGCAAGGTCTTTCTGGTTGAGCTGAGGCACCTTCTAAATTTCTAGTGGTTTCTGCAAAGATTCATTTAAATATGATACTGGTAGTCATTTTCCCATCTATTAAGGCTGTCTTGCCTCCTGTCTCATACAGTAGCAATTTGAAATATTTCCTTCAGTGAAGAATTATTTTGTCCTTTTTCCTCCTTATTTAAATATTAATCTTTAAAGTGGAGCTTTCCATGGGTGTGCTCTGTGGAAACCACCTTATTAGAGCCTTATTGGTGGTTTTGGCTGCTTCTACCTTGTCTTGCACCCTTACTGAAAAAGGGCTGAACCACCACTTTGCGTGTCAGTGGTGTGCTGATCTGAGGACAGAACAGCCTTTACCCTGGTGTAAATAGCAAGTGCTTCACATAGTGAAGCTTGTTTCTGGGTTTGAGACAGCCAGCTTGTATGAATGGGAGTTTTGTACCAGGCTAGAAGGTAGAGTGAAGGTTAAGAATAAAGGGGTGCAATAAATGGGGACTGGGGAGGCAGGATACATCCAGCTCCCAACTGATACCTGTCCTGGGACAGACTTTTTATTAGGACCAGTCAGAAGTGTTGAACATAGAGGAGCATTCCTGATTTACTTTGTGGTGTAGAGGCAGCAAACTCTTCCCCGTAACCACCTATAGGTTTATTATCATCTTAAAACTTCTTCTTGTGCAGCAATTGACCAACCACATCCGGGACACCCTGCCAGGGCTGCGGAACAAACTCCAAAGCCAGCTTCTCTCCATTGAGAAGGAGGTGGAGGAGTACAAGAGCTTCCGTCCCGATGATCCTGCTCGCAAGACCAAAGCTCTGCTGCAGTAAGTGGCCTCCGGTGCATGTCCCTCCCTGGAGATGACCACTCAGCCATGACTTCTACTTCATGCTTTTTGTTTTCTTTCAGGATGGTCCAGCAGTTTGCTGTGGACTTTGAGAAACGCATTGAAGGTTCTGGAGACCAAATTGATACCTATGAGCTGTCAGGGGGAGCTAGAATTAACCGCATCTTCCACGAGCGTTTCCCTTTTGAACTGGTGAAGGTACTGCTTCCCTCTACTGCTGAGATCCACCTTGTCTTCTTGCCAGTTGGCCGTTACCTGTTCTGTCTCCTTACCTCTCTTGTTCTTTTTCATCACCTGCCTTTCCTTTTGACTACTGTGTTTTAAGTTTTTTCCTTTTATCACCTCTGTGTCCTTTATTGGAGCCTTCCCATTGTACTGACCTTTCCCTCAATTCCTGTCCTTGTCACAGAACTTACCTTTCTCTTAGTTAAATGGCAGTATTTCCTTAATTCCATGATGCTAAATTAAATGTGCAAAATTACTTAATACAAACGGCAGATCAATGACTGAATGTCCTTGCAAATATGTTGTGACAAATTGCTGAAATTTCTACTTTTCTTGGTCCTAAGCACAAGACTAGACCTAAAGCTGCCCTAATAGGTATGCAAGAAGCAGGAGAGAGCTTCTTAGATATACCTGGGGTTACTTCTGTCTGTCCCTTATCAATGGCCTAGAGGTGGGAACGGTGTAGAAACTGTTCTACTGTCATAGCAGTGGAAGAGGATTTTTATTGAATGATAGTGTTCTTGGATGGCAAAATACCACTTCTGACTAGATTAGTGTATGGAACAACTTTTTTTCATATTAGCTGGAACAGACTCAAGAGACAGATCATCCCACTCCTGGGTTTTCTCCATTTTGCTTCATTTTCTTGCATTTGAATAAGTTGAGGTCTTTGTAGTGAAATAGTTCTGTACATGAATTGTAAATCTACTGGTGCTGTAAAAAAAAAAAACCCAGCTGCCAAGACCTCGTGCTAAATCTTGGGAGACAAACCAGTTTGTTCTAAAAAGCAGTTTAGCACTTCAGTCCTATTGTGCTATCTCAGAGAAGCTCCTTAGGAGCTGCTGGGCTTGATATCTGTCAGCATAGGCCCTGAGCTGTTCCTGTTTGTCCGGGATGTCTGCACTGGCAGTAGAGGCTTCATTGCTGGACTCTGTATCCAATACTTGAGCTAATAACTCATCTGTCACATGAGAATGCTGGCATGGGACCTCCTCTCTGTAAAGCACGCTGCTGTCTACCCTGAGGTTACGCAAGTGTCAGTCTCTGATGAAGTTCTCTTTTGGTGCAGATGGAGTTTGATGAGAAGGAGCTGCGGCGGGAGATCAGCTATGCCATCAAGAACATCCATGGTATCAGGCACGTATCACACGCTAGGCAAACCGTTGGCTGCATAGCCTTGTAAATACCTCTAGACATTCTGAATGGAACTGAAGACTTCAGAGGTACGGTAGGTCAGCCAGAGGGGAGGGCTAACCTCCTTGGACCACCCTAGTGGCTTGAATCTGGGAGTAAGGGCAATCATCCAAGTCAATTTGTTCTCTCTTCCCATGTGAGAATTGCAGAAGCCTAAAAGGTAAAACTGTCTTGGTGACATTTTTCTCCCTCTTCTTGTGTCTTGACATAAGAAAGGATACAGAGGGATGCAAGCCCATACTGCTCCTTCATTTAGTTCAAACGAAAATGTTGGTTTTCACTCTCTGCTGCCATACTAACCAACAGCTGCTCAAAACAGCTCTTGGTACTGAGCATGTCCTCCCCAGAGACCTGAGAGAGCACTGGGGTGCCTGTCACCAGGACCCCAAAGGCCCCAGGGTGTAGTTAGCAAACGTGCTGGTGTTTCCCCTCAGCAGAGGTTAGCTGGCTGAGCAGAGGTTAGCTGGCTGAGCACAGCCCCGGGACCCTGAGTTGTGCCGCTCCTGGGAGGGTGAGCAGAGGCTGGTGCCCGTCAGAGCCCTTCCTGCATGCTGGGATGTGAGCAAACGCTGGCTGAGATTTATCTTCGTTCCTTTCTTTTGCTCAGTTGCTAGCTGAGCTTGATAAAGGGCATCAAATGTTGGTGTCCTACTAACTCGGGCAATCTTTCAGAAAAGGCCTCCCATCTGCTGCGGGGGGTCGGTCCCTGGTGGCTGATGTGAAATGGCCTTGGCGTGGCTGTCCAGCTAGGATCCCATTTGCCCTCAGCCCATCCTTCCTGTGAGGTGCCAAACGTTCCCTGTTTTCCATGGACTCCAGTCAGGGCTAATCTGGGGGATGTGACGCTGCCCAGCCCCCTGTGCAGGTTTCAGTGGTGGCGGTACCTGCTGCAAGACACGTGTGTAACGCTGTGACATTCTCCTTGCCCCTTCTCCCCCTCCTGCCTTGTCTCGTCCCCACCCTGGGTGTTTAGAACCGGTCTCTTCACGCCCGACATGGCCTTTGAGACCATTGTGAAAAAGCAGGTGAAGAAGATTAAAGAACCTTGCCTGAAATGCGTGGACATGGTCATTTCGGAGTTAATCAATACCGTTAGACAGTGCACCAAGAAGGTAACCGGAGGCAGCATGGAGCTGGCACCTTCCACCCGCTCGCTGGCTGCGGCACAGCATTGTGACCTGGGCAGGGACTTGCCTGCAGCCACACTCTGTTTCTAACCACCTCCTCCTCAGCATGACTAGACCTGAGCGGTACCAGCCTGGCCCGATCCAGCCAACAAGCCAAACCAGAAGGGAAGTGCTGTGGGACTGAGTGCTTCAGAGCTGAGGGGTGCTGGAGATGTCCCTGACACCCCTCTGTCTGTAGTATGATTCTGGATTCCTTCTAAATCCAAGGGTATTTATTATGTGGCCACATTTGACTTCAAATTTAGCATCTGGATTTTTTTCCAAGACAGAAACTGGGATTTAAGTTTTGTCCCATATGTTCTTATAGACTTGAGAGTGTAATCCCAGTCTGGCCTTTGGGTGCTGCTGGGGAAGTGTGTGTGGGGCTGTGGGCTGTTTGCAGGGAAACGTTCCTGTGGTGTTTGGCTTGATTTCTGGTTGGCTTGGTCCATATCCTGCTCTGAAAGAGCTGCACATGGCTGAGAAGAAGCAAGTTAGAAATGTCCATCAATGGCTGTGGTCATCCTGCCCTCTTTGAGAGAGGAGGCTTCAGATTTTGCCCTGTGGGATCCATAGTGGTATTTGCTGGGACTAAGGGAGGGAGGCTGCCTTCATTGTGCCCTTTGGGTCTGGCAGCTTTTGTTTCTGCAGTTGGGGTTGAAAGGTAGCAAGATGAAAACACTTGTGACATTCCTCTCAGCCATGGCTTGCTGCTTCAGGCAGGGCTAGGTACTGGTAAAGGTGCACCTCAGTTAGGGTGGTGGCCTGGGTACTGGAAACTGGAATCACCACTGGCTATTCAGGTGCAGGTAAATGGGCATTGCAGGAGGTGTCTGGAGAGTCTGGTAGCCAGTCCCTGCACGGGTGGGGAAAGGTGCCCAAGTGGTGACACTTGCCATTGCCTGCAGAAATGCCTAGTCCTTAGGGCCGGGTGCCTCTACAGAAGGACTCAGGCGTGCAGGCACGTGCTTTGCCCCCAGCACAGACTGGGAAAGCAAAGCGGATGCAGTGAGAGATCGCTCAGGTTTCTAGAGTGCTGGAGGAGCTTCCTTTTTCTGTCCTGCTGTCCTCTCTTGGGGTGTGTGACTGTGGGGAGCACCCAGAAAATTGCCATTAGAGCCTGGCGACAGGTAAGCACAGGCCCTCGGGCTGCCAAGTATCCAGAGTCGCCTGCTAACTGGATCAGAAGGGCTCTCCTTTTTCATGCCCTCTGAAGCTTTTCTTATTTTTTTTTTTATCCACCCATCAGTTGCTATTCAAAAACTTCCCATTCATTCTTTCTCTTTGCATCCTTCCCTCCATTTCCCACTTTCTTCATTGTTTCTTTTGGTTTCCTCTTTTACTGACACTTTCAGAATAGCCCATCTATTCTGATAGCAGCAAGTTCCTCAAGTGATCGGGTGGTGGGTACAGCAGGGTGGGAATTAAGGGAGGAGAAGGAACCACAGGGATGGGGTAAATGTCAGAGATTCAGGATTAAATCATTCTGGTTTAGCCTAAGCCCCACTGCTAAGAATCTGGTGGTTGGCTTCAGTGCTCGTGTGTGTGCTCTAGCGCCTGTGGTTTCAATTTTGTACCTGAAGAAACGAGGTGTTGTCACACAGGTGATACTTGGGTACTGGAAGGGACTGATTTTTATATGTATTTTTTGTGTGTAAGGCCCCCTGAGTCTGGGGGGGGCGGGCAGAAGCAGTGTCTATTGAGCTTAGCAGAGCAACTGGATTAGTAGGAAACTGTTGCTGAGTCTGAGGATGTGAACTTGACTCTGGGAACACCCTTGGCTTTCTCAAAAGGGTCTTTGTTTGCACCTTGAGACAGACCCTTGGGTGAAGTTGAATCCTGCAATGGCTGCTTAAAAGGAAGACTTGGGTCCTATAATGTGTGTCAAATTGTGTTTTAATACTGCTGTTGCTTGGGGTCTTGCAAAAGATGAGATGAAGGGGGAAGTACCTGACTGAAATGAGGTGGTGCTTATTTCTGCTAGCCCTGGGTTGGCTGTTAGCTGTTAACTCCTCTTTAGAAAGGTAGTATGCTCTTCCCTCATCAAGGGGACATTGTCCCCTTGAGAGCACGGACAGAGCAGCTCCCTGTGAAAACAAGTAGCTCAGACTGTGTAACAAAGAGCTCTAAAACATTAAAGTTCTGCTGAAAAACTTCTTTGGGTGCATTCAGTGGCAGTGATAGTGAAGTGGTAGCGTCAGGGGTAGTTAATGCTTCCTTAAACCCCAACAGGCCTGTGTTGGGTCTGATGCTAGAGGTTAACTGTGGCAGAATGGTTGCTTTCTGTGGCTGGACGTGTCCTGTAGTGTGTTTGCATTTTCCTAACTACTGAGTTCATCTGTTCTTCCCCAGTGAGTTAACGTTGCAGGGAAGTTGAGTGAGATGCAATACACTCTGTAAGTGGAACAGTTTCTCTGAATCCCTGAAACAGTTCTGCAAAAACAAGAGGCAAGTGGTAGACCTTTGCAAGTCTTAGCTTGGCTCCAGGTCAGGCTTCCTGCAGCTGGAATAAGGAAAACATGAAGGGGAGGTAACTGTGGTGGGAAGGAAGGGGGAATGCCTGAGGGAAAGGGAAATGAGACATGGCGAGCTTCTAGGAAGACGGACAGTGGCTCACTGTGGCAAGAAGCTTTCCTTCAGGAAGAGATCACTTGATCCCTGGGGGGTTCCATCCATTCATCTTGCTCTTGACAGCTCACCATTTCACTGGCCCAGCTGCTCCTACCTCCTTCCCCTTTGCCACTTCCATTTGCCTGCAGACTCTCCTGATACTTGGCAGTGCACCGGCCCCATAGCAATGCTCACCTGGTTCAGTAAGCTAATGGAATGAACCAAAATCTCACTTCTCATTTTGCCTTGTGTTTTCTCTTTTCCCTTTTCCTTCCTTCTCTTTCTTCCTCCTTCCTGCCTTTCTCTGCTTCGCTTTCTTCTTCCTCGTTGCTTCCTCCCACCCTGCCCCTGCCATGCAGAACGGGTCTCTTCACGCCTGACCTCGCTTTTGAAGCCATAGTGAAAAAGCAGGTGCAGAAGTTGAAGGAGCCGAGTCTGAAGTGTGTGGATATGGTAGTGAGTGAGCTCACATCCACCATCAGAAAGTGTAGCGAAAAGGTAAAGAAACAAAAAAAAAAACAATGCCAAGAAAGGTCAATGCCCCCGCCCTTCCCACACACTTCCATGCTGGTTCTCCACACTATCTCAGGAACTCCAGCAAGCCTAGCGAGAGGGAGTGGATATCAAGGTGCATCTGAAGGAGAGCAGCAACCTGCAGGTGTAAGAGCAGTTCAAAAGCAGGCCAAGGGAAGTGGGCATCAGCGGATGGGCTCTTTAGCTGAGAAGTGATCTGGGGTCTAGTGGATTACTCCAGCATACATTTCCCTCTGGCTCAGTGGCATTGATCTCAGCGTGGATCAAACCCTTTGCAAACCCCATTTGCTGTGCCACTGCCCGTACACTTGGAACTCCTTGCTTATTTTTTTCTGGAACCCCCTTAAAAAAATCTAGATACCCTAGAAAAAGCTAAAAAGCCAGAAAAAGACCTCATCTCCACAGCATGAGTGATCTGCAGGATCCATCCTGCCTGCAGAGCTGTGCTGAGAAGTAGCAAATACAAACCAACAGTCCATTAAAAGTTTGAGGTGCGAGATGTTCTTCTGCAAGAAATACTGGGAATCAACAGATTACTGTCCCAGAAAGCTTGGGGAAAAGCTTTTCCAGGCATTACACCTTCTGCATCATTCTCCTGCTGATCTCTTGCTCCATGGGCTGTGCTCAGTGGGAGGTAGTGTTGGGTGCTTTTCCTTTCCGTGCTGTGAACCCCAGAAGGTGAAGCCTTTGGGTAGCAGAGGGCAGCAGCAGGTGGAGGAGGAAACTGCTGCAAGTGATGTGGAGGGTGTTCAATATTGTCTAGGGGCTGGGGCAGGAGTGGGTTTGTTTCCCAGGTTGGATTCCTCCAGGAGAGGGCACCACATGCCTCCTTTAAAAAAAAAAAAAAGGCAGATGTGGCAATTAGTGTTAAATATCCCAGTGAGGGGCCAAAAACACGTCTGTGGGACAACAAAAGTGTGTTCTGGAAACTGAGCTGGAAAGGGCTGTTTTGTGAGTTATTTTAGGACTTGAAAATTACAGTTTCTTCTAGGGCTACAGCCAGACTGACCAATAGATACCCCTAAATTGGGAAGGATGGGAGGATGAGAACTGATACGAGTTCAGAGTCAAGACAAGAGCTGAGCTAATAATGTCTGGCTGTATTTAGGAATACAGAGCTCACCACCATCTCTGTTAAGGAGACATCTCTGACATGCCCTGAGTTCAGCCCTATTGTCAAAAAAAGACTTAACTGAAAAGTAAAATCACTGAACAGAATTAGTTTTGTTCTAATTCAAACTAGGATACTGGTCTATTGCAGAGTCCTGCTGTTGTAAGGCTGTGGAGACTGAGGTGGCAAGGCAGAGCAACTCCTTTCCAGCCTGTTTCTCTTAGGGATTTTTTTATTTTGATGGGTTTGATTACTTGCTGTTTCTGTATCTGGCTGGAGATGTCTGTTCTGGGTGGGAAGGGAGAAGAATCTTGAAAACCTTGTGTTGAATTCCAGTTTCTCCACTGGACCACATAATGGATTTTAATCCATGACATAGATTAAACACCGTGAGGATGTTCCAAAGTGATGCAACCAAGGTAGATCCTGAAAGGAAGGTGACAGTAGCAGTGACACTGTAGGAGACTAATGGCTGTAATAAAAGCTGGGAAGGGCAGGGAGGACAATGTTAGAGATGAGAAATGCCTGCTTGAAGGAAGATATCTAGTGACAGTACTGGAAAATAAGGCTTTAGTAATGCTTGAAGTTAAATGCCTACACGTAGTGAGAAGCTTAATCTTAGAATCGTAGAATCTTGCTTGCATCTCCTTCTGCAAGAAGGTAACTGCCATAGACCTCTTCAGGGTAGCAGCCAGCCTGAGATGGGTTCTGATGGTATAAGGCAAAGGGTAGTAACTGCACAGGGGCATTAGTTGATTTGCAATCTTTATCTTGCATGTTCCAGCCCTAACTGCTTGATGTGGACAAGAGCATGTGCTATTAGGGGAGGCACCTGGAAAAGGCTACTTTAGGACTGATGCTAATTGTAAGGTAATACCTGGCCCGCTGGGCTGTGGACTGATGCTGCCTTTCAGATGACAAAAAACAAACCTTTAAACTCAGTCCTGCAAGGCTTCTTGAAAGGAAGACTGCTTGGGCTACTGCCTCTTGAATTAGCTTAACAGTCCTGTAGCCTTTGTTTGTTGCTGTCCTGAACTATTTGTGTGTTACTGTTTGTGTACTGTCACAATTACTTCATTTCACCCCAGATAGTGAAGAAATCTTTGTATGTGGAGCTGATAAAGCTGCACAGATGGAATAATGTGAGATTATCAATAAAGAGCACAGAAGGTGGCAAACCCATCAGTTCATTGTGTGCTACAGAAGTACAGTTTTCCTGTATGAAAGGAGATTTACAGTTGACGATTATTAGACAGAGTGGAGGGCTGAAGGGAAGGTAGCCATTAACAGCTTCTCTGAGCTTCCTCCAGTTGGTGAAATGGAGAGGAGCTCCAGAATAAACAGAAAGCTGGTGTAAGCATGCAAGCCTTTACATTTAGGAGGATAATGTTCTAGCTAGTGTTTTTCCAAAAGCAGGATTCTTCTGTGCCAGACTGCACTGCAGCATCTCACGAGTGCAGGAAGGTCTTGCAAGTCAGCAGCCCTTCAGCTAAAGGTTGATCTCTTTGCTGGCAAGGACTCCTGGAATCTGCAAAGAGGGGAACTGAGGGATGTTGGGACAAATTGGTTTTCAAAGAGGGCTATGAGCTTGTTTTTTTATTAAACAGGCAAATGCAGCTAAAACAGGATTGAAAACCCACTTGAACTGGGACATGATCCCAGGCTGACAGTCTTAACCCCTTGAAGGGTCGCCTGCTCTCCTGTCTTTCAGAGTCATGGCATTTCTGGGTGCTGTTTGTACTGCTGGTGATAACTTCTTGCCCCTCTATGCCCTATTGCATGTTCCCTGGTGGGTGTGACATTCTGTGGCTTGTCTGTGTCTTCTTTCCTTGCTCATTCTTGCTTCCTCTGCATGCTTGGGGTTGGAAGCTCCTGCATGGAGACTGATGCTGGCAATTTATTTTTGCACATGGTTGCTGGATGACCTGGGTTCTGGAGAAACCACGATTTGTTTTGTACTTTGTGTGCATTTGTGCTGGTTGGGAGTGGTGGGAGGAGGGGTTTGTGTGTGGTTTTTTGTTTTTTGATTTGGTTTTTTGACTGTTTTGGTTTGTTGGGTTTTTTTGTTGTATTTTTTTAATTTAAAGCAAAGAAGCTGAGACTTGCGTAGAGGTTTTCCAACTTCCTGTTTTTCTGTTTGACATAACTTGCCTATCCTTTGCCAACCCCTCAAAGGAAACAGGAAGCTTTGCCCCTGTGTCTGAAGCAACCAGCTGCCTGAACCATAAAGATCATGGAGAACATCTAGTTTGTGCCTTCGGTACAAGGTGGTGGTGTGGAACACTAATCCCACTTGTTTGTGTTGTAGTGTGGTTGGGGTTTTTTTTGTCCTGCCTCCGTAGGGTCATTGGTGTTCAAAACAAACCACACATTTGAAAACAAGCAGTGTCAAAGCCAGTCCTCAATTTCAGTTCCAGGCTATTGCAACTTGCCTGGCAGTTGCTGGTTAATACGGGATCTGGCTCCCAGTAGTGATGCTACACACTTTGAGCCAGTTCCTTCTAGCATGTTATAATTGGTTATTTATACAGAACGAAAGGCCAAACCAGTTTAAGAAGGTGATCTGCAAGTTGGAGGCACAAAGAGATTGTAGGCAAATGAGATTTTCTTTTTTTTTTTAATACAGGGTGTATTTTTTGAGGGCATATATGACTGATACTAAGAAATGCTGTTTGACATAGTCAAACTGGAAGTAATACTAAAAGTGGGGGAAATGATTTCACGGGGGATAGGTAAAGTGAGGAAGAAAGGGCTAGATCCGGGGTCCAGAGGGTTAATTTAATTTGTGCTGGGCCTGACCTGAGAAACAGTTACTGCTGTTGAAATCACAGGAGCATTGTGAGTCTAGCAAGTAGGCAGGTGCTGTGTGAAACCCAGAGGGCTAGAAGGGTGCTCATTTTGGAAGTTCACGTATGGTCTCTGTAGATATTACTCTTTTTGAACCACAACTAGTAAAGTCCTTTTGCTTCTCTGAATGGGTGGGAAGGTATTCCCTCCTCAGTACTGTGCAAGAGGTGTGGTGTAGGCGTGATGCAAATGTGGACCTTGGCTAGGTGACCCTGCACCAGCACAGGTGGAGGGCAGGTAGAAGCAGCTGGGTGCTCAGAGCCTGGTGTTTCTTGTAAACATGTACCTTTGAGTTGGTCAGATTCTCCGATGGAGAGAGCCAGATCCTTTCCCTTAGTGCCTCGACAAATGGGGATTGAAATTCCACTTCCCAAGGAGACTTTCCACTGGATTTAGCAGGTTGAAGCAATGGGCTATTTACCTACTTAGTCTACTACAAGGAGATGCTGAACATCTAGAGAAATTGATCATGTTAATGGAAAAAAAAAAATGAAGTAGTAAGCAGTGCAGTTACCTCTGGGGTTGGTCAAGAGCTTCATGCCAGGAAGAACACGGTGGATTTGGAGCAGGTCTCTGAGGCAGAAGGGTTGCTGCAAGAGTGAAAAGGGCTTTTTCTGAAGTCCAAAAGAAGAGCGAATGAACTTTACCCCCAGCAGACCTCCAGGAACTTGGAAAAATCTGTCTGCAAGTCCAGCTTCCTAGAGCTTCCCTTGAAAATACCTGACAGCAGGGTGTGTGTATGCATGCGTACGTGTGGGGGCTGCTCCCCCCTTTACACCTCCCTTTCCCATGTGCACGTGTGTTGTTTCTCCTGCAGCTCAGCCAGTACCCTCATCTGCGTGAGGAGATGGAGAGGATTGTCACTACTCACATCCGTGAGAGAGAAGGCAGGACCAAAGATCAGGTAAGGGGCTCCGAGGTGTGTGTAGGAGGGGAGATTGCCTGGGGTGGAGGGCACCTCTGAAGGGTCGGGCTGAGCCGAGGGGGTCTGGCTGCCGAGGGCTGAACAGTGCTGGACAACGTACAGGGCTTTGTCTGCCCCTGCCTCGTAGCAGTGTCCATCACTAACGTCTGTGGTGCTGTCTGTGCCTCTGTTTGGCAGGTCATGCTTCTAATAGACATCGAGCTGGCTTACATGAACACGAACCACGAGGATTTCATTGGCTTTGCCAAGTAAGCATCCCCGTCCTACTGCCTCCTCTCTTCTGCATGTGTTTCCCGTGGCTCTGTCTTGTACCCATTTACTGGAGCAGTTGTAAAGGCTCTGGTGCAGATCTTGTGGTCCTGAAGTATGGTGCAGCTCTCAGTATTGCTTCTTTTTCAGTGGTTCTGTCTTGCAAGCCTGGGGAGGAGAACAGGGATGAGTAGAAAATACAGTATTAGGGTTGCGTTGGGGGGGAAAAAAGCAGAAGCTGTGGAGAGTTAGTGACCCAAGTGTGGTTCAGATGGGAGTGAGAAGAGTAGATCAACCTGAGAGAGCAGATGGAAACAGAATGGGTTATCAAGGCTTGGAAGCTTGTGGTGAGGGGCATGAACTCACTGTGGCAGCTGATGGGAGCAGGATTCAGGTGATCAAGAAGAGCCTGAGGGGTTTTGAATGATTTGCTGTTGTTTGCAGTGCTCAGCAGAGGAGCAGCCAGATGAGCAAGAAGAAGGCAGCTGGCAACCAGGTAGGCCAAGTTCCATCTCCTTCACTGCTGCAAGAAGGACAAGTTTGCTACCTGGAAACTACCAGGTGGACAAGTGTGGGGCTGGATGCAGCAGTGCTCTTAAGTTGTTGGGTTCTTTGCATTTCTTTTTTTTTACTCCTCAAACTCTATTCCTACCTGGAGGATAGTGTTTCAGGTTCATTGCAGTCAGACAGAACTGAGCATGTATCAGGAATAGAGGGAAAGTGGTGCAGAGGGAACTGGGTGCTTGATAATTAAGATCTGGTCTTGCTTTTCTGGTAGAAATCCCCTATTAATGTTTGTTCATCCCCTTCACTAGCTGTACTACCTCCTCTGAGGTGAGGGGTACACAACACTAGGGATGAACTATTGCAGTACAGAATTGTCTCTTCTAGTTGTCTTTCCTGTCAGTGGTATCTATTTTCTGGAAAGGGATTTTAGGAGAGTTTGTGGACTCTCTTCTGGAAAACTTCGCTGGAAATACTTTAACCTCTGTACAGCAAGTCAAAGGGTGATTATAGCCATGGTAGCACTGGGTATGTATGAGAACGTGCATGGGAGAAGCTAGCAGTGGACAGGAGGAGTTCCTTTATTCCTTCAGGAACTCTAAGGAGTGTTCATACACTTAAAAAGGGGCTCATGACACCTTCTCCCAGATTTGCTCTGATTTGCCACATGGCAAGGCTCTCTAAGCTAGAAGATCTTGTAGGAGCAAAGCCTTACAAGCAACTTTGTAGAGAACAGAAGCAAATACTTTTGTGTAGTCTTTTTAAAGATATTCACTGCTGACATCCATCCTCTTTGACGTGTCTGACCACCTTTCCCTGCATATAAACATGCAGACTGCTTCAGGACTGTTAGCAGGTAGGTCAGCAGGATGGGCTGGCCAACCATCACTTCCATGGGAACTCAAAGAAGCTGCAGGGATCCCCATTCTCTGCAGTGTATCCTACAGAAGAGCTCAGTGTAAAAGAGCATGAAGGGCAAACTCTGGATCTACCTGTAGAGTGCTCTGGCTTTCCCATTAGCAAACTTTATTTTGGGATGGGGGTTGCTTTGGTTAACACCTGGGGTAAAAAGATTTGGTACCAGCTTTCAGTTCATTTTATTTTTGAGCCTCTCTTCTCCTGCTCCAGCTTTCCTAGTAACAATCTCTCCTCTCTTTGCTCCTCTCCTGCTCTCTGCTCTGCTGCTGTTGCTATGGTTCCCCTTTGCAGGATGAGATCCTGGTGAGTAGAAGGCCACTCAGCAGGGTGTGCTAATGAACATTAATGTTGCATCTGGGAAGGCAAGAACAGTGCATAAACAAATTATTCCCTCTGCTGCCGAACGGGGAGAGGAGGGCAGCTGGCACTAGTCGCAAGTGAAGCAGAAATCAGGTGAAAAGGTAGAATGCTGAGGAAAAATTCGGAACTGCTGGTACATCTTCCGAGTGGGTGGAGATGAAAAGCAGTAATCCAAGGATGTGTGGTTCTGTTTCACTGCCCCCTCCTGTCCACAGAGAGAATAGAACTAGCTCGAGTTTGACAGTAGGCATGAGATGAAGATCTAATGCTCCTACTTTACCTCTGTGGGGCAAATTGACAATTAAAAGGATGACGTAGCTCTGTGGGAGGCTGCTCACGCAGTGCAACTTGCTAGTAGCTGTTGCAGAGTTTTTCGAGGCCAGGTTGTTTTCAGCAAGCACATCCATACAGCAAGGTACACACATAATGCCTGCAGACATTTTTGGGTGTTGAGTGCCCAAATATGTATAAAAAGCTAATGCATCTAAGCTGATGCATAGTTGTATTTGGTTACTGCATATGTGAGACTCTTAACCCAGCACTTGGTGAATGGGAGCTCCTTAGAGTAATGGCCTGGCTTTTTCACTGACTAAAGTGAAAGGAACTTGGTTTGCCCTAAATTAATATGACTTCTCAAATACCAGGGTATGCTGAAGTCCAGGGTACTAATTCCAGATGCACCATTTTGTTCCGTTATACTTAGTGTCTCCTTTTTACTAAACACAGCTCTTTCTGGGTTGCTTGCCCACTTCCTTCTCCAACTGGTTCCCCCACCCCTGAGTTGAGTGAAGCACTCCACGTGTGCCGTGCTCGTGTCCTGGTTTTCTCTAGGCATGACCTTTTCTGGGTGCATTGCTGTGATCTGGTGCTTGTAGGTTTTGCCAGTGTCCGAGGCACTCTTGATGCAGTTCTTCCTGCATCTCTTTCCTCTTGGCAGAGGGTATAATGCACAGCACTGCCAGGTTCCTTCCTGCGTCCTTTTTGCACTATTCCTGGCCCTTCTGAGGCAAAGACCTTCACTGGCCAGTTGAGTAGGGGGCTCTTCTGGCAGCAGCAGAGAGCACAGTGTTCCTTGTCTTTCCGTACTACTCTGTGTGTAGGGATATCTTCTGACCTTTCCTCTGTCGCTGGTGGCCGGGCTTTTTAGGGTGCTTGTTAATGCTCTCTGCTTCCACCCCCTTAGGTCATCCGGAAGGGCTGGCTCACCATCAACAACATTGGGATCATGAAGGGTGGCTCCAAGGAGTATTGGTTTGTCCTGACAGCAGAGAACCTCTCCTGGTACAAGGATGATGAGGTGAGTCGCTCAACTCTGACTCGAGTCTGAGGGATCTGATGTGGGCAAGGGCTGCTGGGTGTTAGAGGGATCTTCTGAGTCCTGTCTGCAGCTTGTGATGGGAGCTGACACTATCCTTGGGCTGGGTTCCCTGGGGTCTCAGCACTGCTGAGCATTTCTGAATGGATGTGAATGTGGCTTTTTTGACGCACAAGTAATAACATTTATGCTTGAAGTCCTGGCTCAGCAAAAAGTTGACAGACGCTTGGAATAAATTTGACCTTTATTTGTCTTGCTGTGGCAGCTGTGCTCAAGGATGTGATGGGTTGGTTCCAAGATTTGGACTTTTTGGTGTTTGTGGGGCAGCTGTGAGTTTCCTAAAGGAGTGTGGCAGATGTTTTCACAAATCTCTCTCCTGGTCACAAGTAAAAAGTTATCTCCTTTCTGAGCACAGTAACAGAAGCTGTGGCCCTGAAGCTGCAATTCAGGTGCTGCCTCCTGCCTTTTGAGTAAATGACTTAATCTCTCTAGGATTCAGTTGTTAAAGCTTCAAAGCAGGGATGTTATGTTGGGGTTTTATGTTTTGATATTGAACATGTCAGTGAACAGATCATTTATAAAACTGCTTGAATTGTGAACGGTTAGAGTACTGATGATGGAAAGTACAGTCATGTGTGCAATGTCACTGATGGGAGCATGGACCTATTCTGTAGAGTTGCTTGAAAATCTTGGATATTAGGAATTCTGGCAACGTGCTCTGGTGTCTTTCTGCTTCGGTGGGAAATGATGTAAGCAGACAGAATTGTCCCATCTGAAATTATCACCGTTAACAGGGTGTTGCTTGCTGTGCGAGACAAAGGTAGATAATTGTCTTTTCTGATTACTTTGAAAAGGGCAAGAATAGCTGGATGGCTTTGGTAAGGACGTGACCGAAAGGGTTATCCCCACTCAGTGTGCTGGGGGATGGAAAATGCCTGGTACGATGAAGTCGTGCACTCGGAGTCGATCGGGGTTTCTGATAGCAAATAAACTGCTCTGTGTCTTATTGTGCCTTGTGTTCCGAGGTACACAGAAGTGTGCCTGGGAGCTGCAGCGAGACCTGGTTTCTTGTCTAGTTGGTACCAGTGGGCCAGTTTCATTCTCAGCAGGTGGAAATGATGACAAATACTGTGATGAATCAGCCTCTAAATATCGCTTTCTGTGTGGAGGCTGCTGCTGAGCTGCTATGGATGAGCAGACAGCTCTTTTCTAATTAAAGAACCAGGCATTGAAATGTCTTCTGCTAAATCAGTGTCTCTCCTATAAGACCCCTGCTCTTTACGTTTAGGGCTGCTTGAGGAGGCATTGCTCTCCTCTAGGTTGCATGTGCAGGTCGAGTGGTTATAAACATTGAGTAGTTTAATGGAAGCCAGCTGCTACATCTGTATTGCAGAGCTGATCCCAGCTCCCCGTTCTTCCCTGGGGAGTGGGAGGGAGGGAGGGAAGGAGGGCTGCAGTGGGGATGTGTAAACTGTTGATAGATTCCAGTTGCCTGGGATGAGGATTGGACCTCCCTTCCCCCCCAAGGGAGGGCAGCCTTGGGGTCCAGTAGCAACTGGAGGTCTGTGCTGTTTCCCTTCTGCATAGCATGGGGTAGAGCTGCCTAATGGAAACAGTTCTCTGCCAGCCTTGGTCCCTTAAACACAGGAGAACCAGTGCTGATGAGGGCTGAGCTGCCTCTGAACAAGGAGCATTTGCCTTTTACTGAGTGGGAGCCGGTTTTTACCTCCTCCCCAAGTTCAACTTCTTGATTGCTGGGCGTTGTGAGGGAGAAAGACAGCACTGTCCACCTGGACTTCGTAGTTGAGTCAGCCTAGAAGGTGATGCATTTGAGAGGCAGCTTGGAGAGCCTTGAGCATGGGGATTCCCATCCCAAACCTCAGCCCTGCATGGAGCTGGCTCCCTCCCCAAGAGCTGTCTGCAGTGCAGCCCTGTCAGAGTTATCTCTGCCTGTCTGTCCCCGAGCTCTCCTCCACCAGTTCAGGAGTCGTGTCTTCTGCAGCTCCTGAAGTGTTCTCATGTCTTTTTAAAGGCTGTACAGCATGATCTTTTTTCACTTAAGTTGTAGGAAGAAGGGGGAGGCTTTGTCAGCCCCACCCTGCGCTGCTGCGGGCTCTCTTCTCCCAGTTCCTCTGTGCTCTGGCAGCTTTCCAGAAGGAACTAGGAGGGAGCTGAATCCGCCTAGTGTGGATGGAAGTGCTGGTGGCAAAGCTGTGGCCAGTGATGGGGGAAGGATAAGGGTGAGAAGGTGTGTGGTGGGCTGAGGGTGAAGGCTTGGCTAGCACCTCAAGCTAGGAGAAGGGGGGACCCATTCTTGCCCTGCCCTGTTTTGCAAGTTGGGACCCGGAGTCTGTGGAATGGAGACATCTGGACCCCATTAGTGAAATACCAGTTTCCGCAGTGCTGGTTTGTTTTCCCTCTGCCTCTGAAGGAAGGAACTGAAACTTGTCTTAAAGGGCCCAGCATTGCATGTGAGCAGGGCTGTACGGCTGGTGATGCTCTGCAGGGGCCCGAAGGAGTGTGCTGGGGAAGGGAAGAGCAAGGCAGGCGGGGGTGGAAAATTGGCTCCCCACTCTGCCTTGCTGCCAAGACCATGTGTGTGTGCTGGGCTCTTGTGTTTTTCTTCCTGTCTCATTTCACTGAGTCAATCACTGGCCCCGTGGAGAGCGGCCCCACAGAAAGCTGGCCTCCCAAGACCTGGAGACCCTCCTGAGGTTCCTGAAGCCGGTGGGATTATGCTGCAGGCCAGCAGTGGGAGGGAGAGCTGGGGAGGAGCCTGCTCTGCCTGCTGACAATTCAGAGACTTCCTTGCTCAAGGAGGCCAGGGTGTCCCCAGGACTGGAGCAGCACCACAGCACACTGGTGAGCTGCTCAGCAAGCACCAGAGCGGCCACGATCCAGGAACTCGACTCAAACCGTTGTCCTGCCTGAATCCCTAATGAAATGCTCAGTGTCTGCTTCTCTGCAGGGCTTTCCCTCCTGCTGGAAAAGAGATTCTGTGAGCTGGGCTAGAGCTGCTGGTAATGGGGACCTTGTAGGCAAGATAGTGAGATTGTGCTCAGCGGTTCCTATTAATAAAGCTTACTCCCTGCTGGAGAGAACCCTGGTGTCGTCTGCTCTGAAGGTGACTGTTTCTGCTGGAGTGCCTGTGCCACTGTGCCGGAGTGTTTGCACAGCTGGGTAGATGGATATATCTGCTGTTCCCTCGGGGAGTTTGTGTGAATGTACAATGCAGATGGGACCTTCTGTCCTTGCTCAGGTAAATTATGTACTAGAAATCTGGAGCCTGTAAGAAGAGGTGGCTACGTGAGTTGAATATGGCCTGATTTGCTTGTGTGGAAGCATTCATGTGTAGTGTGCAGCGTCAGTGCATTTGAGTCCTGTACCTGTACGGGAGGGATGGGTGCAGGGCTTTAGGCACTTTCAGGTGTGCGGCGGGTGCTTCATATTCTTTCTGCATCACGTCGAGTCCTTCTGCATCAGTTGTGCTCGACCTCTTTCTTTGTCTCCATACCTTCTCTTTTGCTTGAAGTACAAAGGTATTCCCTCCTGTCCTGGGGAAGATGGGTCCTTATGGTCGGTCACTACACAGCTGCTTATTCTGCACCTCTCAATGTCATACCCAGTTCTAGTATAAAAATAAATACATTGATTAATACTGAGACTGTTTCCTCACTACACACACATGCACTCCCCCCTGTTCTTTCCTCCAGCCTTCCAGCAGTCCATGTCCTTGAGGCCTGGCTCAGCTGGTAGAAATCCTTTTGCCTTTGCTCTGATGCCCAAGAGTCATCAGAACTTTGCTGTGATAGGTCTGGCTGCATCCAACTTGATTAAAGTGCACAGGAGCAGGTCTGTTCTAAGCTTCTTGCTCTCACACTGCTTTCAGGTGCTCTCTGCAGCATGTCCTTTCTTTTTGCATCCTCTGTGGAGACCTTTCATTCACTCATCTTTTTTTACAAGTGCATGTTTTCTCACAGATAATATCTTATTTGGTCTTAAATCAGTCCTCATCTATGCTTTCGCTCACTGTTTCTCTTCTTTCTTTTACAGACAAACATCAAAACAAACACAACTTCCAGAGCATCCAAACCACCAACTTTCAATCCCTTGTAGGTTTTTTATATTAAAGACAGTCATTCTTTATGATGTGAACTCCCCTTTGTCCAGTCACCTCTCTGTGCTCGATCCTGCCTTCTCAGGCAGCGAAGCACCATGCAGTTGTAACTCTGCCAGGCCCCTCTGCCTATCTCTGCATTTTGTGGCAACGTTTAGCATGTGAAACAAGCCATCCTGAGCACAGCTACCCCAGGGACCAGTGCGTGAAGCTGAAAGAAATAAGAAGGGGATGAGAGAGAGGGAGGAGAGATAAGAGGGTTTGTGAGCAGGCTGGTGAAGAGGCAGGTAAAAGTGGGAGCCACGCTTGGTGATCAAGGGTTGTTATATCATCCCAGGCTGAGGGATGAGCAGACTTCACATGCAGCCAACCCCACAGCCCGCCCTCTCCAAGCATGACCCTCTGCCGTGCAGGTGTTGCCGTCCCCGTGCAGCACTGGCAGTGTGTGGTGTATCCCAGCACAGCCTAACCAATGTGCAGACTACTGTACAATCTCGTAGTCCTGAACAGGTAGTCTGAACACTGGGCAGACGGAGTGGAGCCTCTGCGATCTGCTCTCCGGCTATCAGCAGCTCCTTAGTCCTGTCCCCTCCCTGCTTTTGGGATGGGGTTTTGGGGGCAGAGATGGGGTTGAAAGAAAGTCCAAGTCCTGATTGAAAAACCATCGTCCTCTGGCAGCTGGGAAGGAGGAATGCTGTTCTCCGCATGTTTCCAATTTGGAGCAAGCTTCCCAGCTCCTTCCTCTTCCAGTGCTGCTGTCAGGCTGGTACCTGGTTTCCACCTGGCTTGTGCTGCACCTTTAGAGAAGAGAAGAAGGGAAAAAAAAAAAGTTAGTGATGCTTGAGGAGGAAATGCTGCTAAGTTTTGGCTGGCATCCAGGTGTGCAGAACTCGTTGCTCCATTCAACTCCTTTTCTTCCCTGTGGAGCTGCGTGGGAGGCTCCCAGGCCCCACACACCCTCACCTCCTCCTGCCCTGGTCTGTCCTCTCCATCAGCCCCTTGCCTGGGGTCCGGAGCAAAGCTCAAACAGGACCAGCCTTTGCTTCCAAGTCCTCAAAAGGGCCCTTTGACCCACCTTGGCCAGTTGGCTTTGCAACTCACCCCTGGCTACTGCAGGAGCAACCCGCATCCCCTCTTTTTCTCCCCCCATGATGTCTGGCATTGCTGAGCCTCCCTCCCTCCCTCCTGATTTTTTTTTTTGCTCCCTCCCTTCTTGCTTCCCTTCTGTCCTTCTGCCTCAATTGACGTGGCAGTGGAAAGCTAACTAGACTCGAGGGAGGAGCTTGCTGGCTGCTGGGAAGGCCGGAGGTTGGCAGGAAGTGAAGCTGGCTGACGGATGGGGTTGCGCTGGGGAAGGGAAGGTTCCCTACCCCTCAAGGAAACTGGAGGAATGCTGTCGCTTTCTGTGGCGCTCGGCTCCCTCGTAGTGATCCCAGATGTTAGTGATTCCAGATGTTAGCCCTCGCGCCCGCCGTTTGCTCCCTCTCTCCCTGGTGCTGCAGGGATAAAGGCAGCTTTATGTACACTCCCTTCCAGGGTCCCTTCCCTTGTCTGCGTGCTCGTGCACGCTTCAGATTTGTGGCCACAAAACAGGAATGCCCAGAGTGCCCAGTTTGGCTCTAACCGTGTGCCAGGGGCTGGTAACCAGCTCTCTCCTTTCCCTGGAGTGGTGCAGCTCTTGCGTGTCTTACGCTTCGCCTCATCGAAGCAAGCCAGGTACTGGGGAATGGTTCAGCCCTGCCCTGGCACGCGGACAGCTCGAGGGAGAAATGCCTACTTGTCCTTTGCAAAGGCTGGTGGGCATTGCTGTGACCTTGGAGAGGTCACGACGGTGGAGTTTTGGGCACTGTAGCCTCTCTGAAGCTGCTCGGTTTCTGCCTGTGCTTTCTCCCATCCCTCTGGTGGCTTCCTCGGGTTGCCCTGATGGCATGGTTACATCTGCACTTTATTTCAGCTGAGGCAAATAAAAACCTTTCCTTTTGTGCAGGTGAGTCGATTACCATTGCTGTGCTTACTAAGCCAAGAGTAATGGTTGTGATTAATCACATAAGTCCCAGCCTAGTGTCTACAGAGCTAAAACTAAATCAGCTTAAAATCTTAGGGTGTGTTGTTTAAGTTAAATGAGTGCAGGTTTCTGAAGTAAACAAGCCATTACAGCTGCTTTGCAGCTTGGAGCAGCGATCAGTGTCCAGGAAATGATGCTTTGAGGGTGAAAGTTGAGAGATACAGGTGGACTGCATTTTGGAAAGGGGTTCTCAAGATGCACGTATGCTGTGGGATGACTAGGGCTTCCTGGAAGTGTTACAGCTCAGAAATTCAGCTCTTCTATTGACAGTTTTCTTTGCAAAGGCAAGAAGCAGAGAGCAGTTGGTAATGTCTTGGGGGGGTGGTGTTCAACTTAAAAAGCTCAGCTCACCTGCTTTCAAATACTTCAGACTGTTTCAGAGACTTCTTCCTAATAATCTTGCAGTGTGCCTATATTCCCACAGTGTGTTTATCAGTTCTGATGATGATTTTTTTCTATTTGAGTGGGGTTTTTGTTACCTGAGTTCCCAAAATGCCGTGCACGTGCTTAAGATAAATGATTTGAGTGAAGCTCGTCATCTCCAGGGCAGGTTTGTTTACCCTTGGTGCTGTGTGTCTTACAAGAAGGAAAGGACATTGTGAGTTCTAAACAAGATGAGTTTCTCCTAATTTCACGTGCCCACCGATGAAGACAATGGCAATGCTTTCTCCCCCATCCCCAGGTTCCTGTCCCTCTGCAGAAGGTGTTTGTCATAACAACTACAGAGAAACCTTCAGTTAGTTTATTTGCGCTCCAAATGCAAACTGAGACCTAATAATTCTGCCAATTGCTTTCTGGTACCAGGAGTGCCAATTTCCAACCTTAGGGAGCCCACACATGCATCTGTCAGCTTCATTTCACGTGTATCCAAGAGCAGGAAAACCCAATCTGCCAGTGGGGCAGTCCAGCTGAGGGGAGGAAATGCTTTGAGTCAGGCTGGCTTGCTGCCTGATGGATTTTGTGAACTTCTTGCAGGTTATTACCTACAGGATAGCAACAATTAATTCAGATGGTCATGTAAACTGTTGCTGTCTCTGTCCAAAACCAACCTCTAGCATTTAGCCACCATTAAGTGGGTGTGTAGTAGCTGCAATAAAGATGTTACAACATCAGGCTGCAACTGCAGCACCCTTTTTTTTCCTCTGTATATTGTGCTTCACACCCCCCAGTTGGAATAGCTCATAGATCCTGGTCTCCTTCCTGGCCATGTGCACTTTCTTTGGTAGATGGAAAGTACAGAGCCATATGGCTGTATCTGGGCTGGGGGTGGGGGCGTAATCCTCTGGCACTTATCCTGCCTGGGTGAGTAGCTTGGAGTCATCTTTCTGCAGTTCTCCATGAGGGTGGTGTGACTCCCCTTGGGAGCAGCAGCCCTGCTTAGGGGCAGCTAGCCCCATGCCTCCAACGTGCCCTAGCCGCCGCTGAGCATCCACGCTGCTTTGTGCAGCCAGTCTGAGTGGTTCTGCCCTTTCACTACCTCTCTTTGGCCTCACAGATCTGCAGATTAACTTCCAGCCAATGTCTACATTTTACATAATATATACTCTGCTGCTGAGGGAGTTTTGCCTGAGATATTTTTCTTATAGGTGAGGGGAGACATCTTATGAACATCATAAGCCTCTTGGGATCAGACTGAGGGCTTTGAATATAGTGTTACACAAACTATTTTCTCATTTCAATGTGTGCTGGCTCTTCCTTCTCCTCCCCCCTGCTCTCCAAGTCTGGAAAGCTAGAGAGAGAAGCCCTTTTCCCCTCTTGGCCAGGATGCTGTTCAGCCATAGCACATAATGCCAGATTGCTAACATATGGGCAGAGGGCTCAGCCAAAGTTTTGAGAGGCTCAGCCCTTGGCAGCTCATTCCACACTTTCCTGTCTCTACATTCAGGAAATGAAGTCAGAGTGTTGATATAAAACAGACTGGGTTGAAAACTGAGAAGCTGGAAAGACGAAGTGGGGGACAGGGAGGGGGGTAAGGGGAGATGAAGGGTGGCGAGGGCTTGCTGCAGTGCACATTCCTGGGTTGGGGTTTTCTTGCCCTGAACCAGTGTCCTCTATTTGAGGACCTCAGAGGCAGGGAACTGGTACTTCATTCTGCAGACAGATACATGAATCTTTCTTCTGGTGTATGGAAAGATCAGCATGCAGGGGTCGCGTTGCCTTGATCATACAGCTGCATTTATTCAAGAGCTTGGAAGGGGTGAAAGTTGAAACTCTGGCAAAGACCATGTATTTCCATCTCTGGGACACGGGATTCCCTTACCTTTTGACTCTTTTCCTGAAGAACGACTATTGCTAAATTTCTGTGGAATGCTGTGGTTCTAGTGCAGAATGATTTTTCTCAGCTTTAATGAATTACTTTTAACTAGTGCAGGCTGTGGGATGGATGCAGGGAGTTTCAGCTGAGTGAGGCTGCAGTGATGCTGGTCTGTCTTGCCTAGGGACTTAGCAGTTGGTGTACTTCATTTCTAGGTCACTAGTTCAACCTCACCCAGCATTAATAACACACAGTACTAGAAAATGGGAAGCTGCTTGTGGCTTACAGAACCTGAAGTGGTCTGTGTGGCTCTGAGACCAGCACCTGGCTGACAGTTATCGCAAAAATGCTTGCCCATCTCTAGACTGATCAAGGATATTAAAAATTTCAGGGAGACTTGCTTGGAAGAGCTTGCACTTTCATAGCCTGGCATCTGAGAGACAATGGAGGGTCTTGCAGCTACCCAAGTAGCTTCTGTTTTCTAGATGCTGGCTTCTGGGATATTCTTGTTGCATTAATTTTGTAATGGACTGGGATAATTGGATCTTTGGGGTATGTCTCAACTGTGGGTGTCTGGTATCATTAGAAAATTTAACTGAAACTTCAGAGGATGTTAGGCTGGACTTGCCATCCTCTGGGTGTTCGAGCTCAGCAGCTTTGTCATCCTGATCTGCTCTGCCCTGCCCCTCTTTTCTGCCTAGTTCTTCAGGATCTCTGCTCACTGACCATCCCTGTTTTCTCTCTGTGTTTCCCCTGAGAGTGATCGTGTTGTCTTTCCAGCCAAGAAAAGTCTACATGCACACGAGATGCTCCCAAGGGGACAGTCACACATAGATGCTTACACACAAAAGCACACCCTGTTTGCCTTTCAGTCTTGGATAGCTGCCTTCTGCATTTGGAGCCCAGTGAGATGGCTCCCTCTCTTGTTCTGTTGGGGTATAATACCCAGCTGGAGCAGGATGTTCCAAAAGGGGGCCTTAAACCAGACTCACTCCTGTCAATTTGCTGCAGATCCAGATTTGATCCTAAGCAGGGAGAACTATTTCTGACTTAATTTCTAAATGTAAATTACCTCTTGCTGGGAAGAGCAAGGACCATGACGTTGATCACAACCTGAAGAACTGGGACAGTGCCATGCTGCTGCTGGCTCCTGGAGCAGTTAATGAGGCAAGGTTTGTTGGGCTATGTCATAAAAGCGGTTAGGAAAGACAAACTCTTGTTTCTAGAAGTCCATTTTTTTCCCCACAGACTTAAGAGACCAGAGGGACCAGGGTTGAGAATGCCTGCCTGGTGCTGTGGGGGCTGTATTGCTGACCAGCTCCTCTGTGCGGGCAGAGCAGAGGCGTCCTTGGAGCAGTGAGTGACTTGGTACTGGTCTCCTTTTCAGGAGAAGGAGAAGAAGTACATGTTACCAGTGGACAACCTGAAACTGCGAGATGTTGAGAAGGGCTTCATGTCCAGCAAGCACATCTTCGCTCTCTTCAACACTGAGCAGAGGTACGATCACGTCAGACCACAGCACACTGTTGAAGCTACAGGTGGGCTTTATGTTCACCACTGAACAATCTATAGTGTGACCTTAGTCTTCAGCTTGTTGTTGTGGTTACCTGGGCCCGACTGTGCCTGGAATGTGTATTTATAATCGGTGTTAGTGAGCGAACAGGGGAAGCTACATGAGATTGCTGGGTTTCTCCAGACAGGTGGGTCCTCTCTGAGTAGAATTGCCAAGGGAATCTCTTTCAGGCCCTATTGAAATTGTGGCTTTTAGGGCAGGGCTTGAGGAAGGGGACACCCAACTGATTTGGGGACAGACAAACTTGCTCATGAAAAACTAATTTTTCTCCTCTGCAGGGACTTCATGAGGATACTAGCAAGGGACTCAGTGTATCTGCCTTAAAACGATAGGAACCTTCCCTGGTCACTGACACCTTTTGTCAAATATGGGCAAATCTCTGTTTTGTAATAAAGAATAAAATGTTTGTCCTCTTCTCAGGAATGTTTACAAGGACTACCGGCAACTGGAGCTGGCCTGTGAGACCCAGGAGGAGGTGGATAGCTGGAAGGCTTCCTTCCTTCGGGCAGGAGTCTACCCCGAGCGTGTCGGGGTAAGTCACAGCTGTAGTAATGGGATGGGAAGGAACACAGCATGTGTATTAAAAAGTATAGCTGCATCCTCTTATGTTAAATTCCATGAAGGTTTTGTCTCTTTCCTGACCTGAAGATAGTTTGGAATACAAATTTCAGATTTTGGTGTGTTTGGAAGCTTCCTTTAAGGTATAAAGTAACCAGCAGTTTCAAAGGGAGATAAAATAGGCAAAGACTGCCCTGATAAACCCTTCTAGCTTTCCTGTTTTGTGGGCATTAAATTCCAAATATAAGGAAGACATTTAACTACCTGACTGCTGGGTGATGTGTCCACTGAGCCAAGGCAGCGTTCTTTTTCAGTAACACTTACAGTACAGCCTTGTTGGGACCTTCCTGGCATATTAGTAGTTGTTCTCCCATCCCTTCCCCTGCCCAATTAGGAAGGGATGCTCTTGGAATTTTTCTCTTGCTCGTTAAACACCTTAATATGCTACTTTAGCAAGGCCTCTTATCTCTTCCCTTAGCCTTGTCCCACAAGACTTGCTGTCAGCATTACACTCTGCTTTTAGTCTGTTCTAGAGAATTGTGGTGTATGTTCCTGTTCAAAGCCTTCCTCTTCCTCAGAGGAAGCTGCTATAAATAGCTTTTTTAACTGGAAAAGTGATAATCACGTATCTGTTAGTATTTATTTCTAATAGATTTCTTGCATTTATCTTTCCTGTTACACTTGGAGATTGTGAGTTTTGCCTTAGTGTTTCCTGACAAACTGATGTGGTATTAAAATAGAGAATTAGGGACTGGACCTTAACAGTGACTGGACCTCAAAATGGCTTTGGAGGGTCTGGGCCTCTTAAAAAAGGTACTGGTAACAGACACGTGCCCCATATTGGTGTGCACATGGAGTAGTTTGACACAGGAACACTGCTGGCTAGGTTGATGGCTCAAAACCCTGTGTAACCAATAACAAGTAGCCATTGTAGGTAAGTAAATTGCCTGTTGTTGCTAACAATGCCCTTTCCTTTGCAGAGCATCCTGTTTTGGTTTTCAGGGCAGCTAAACAAGTCTGTAATTTGAGTGGGATTGGTCTTTTGCTTGTTCAGTGCTATTATGGAATCTTTTCCAAATTCTGAGACCAACTAAAAGTCTTCTTTTATTTTTTTTTGTCCCTTTTTGTTTCAATTTTTTCTGCATGTGCTCAAACTGGCCTGCCAGGACAAGGACAAAGTAAGTCTGACCCTTCTGCCTGTGTTGCCCCCTGGGGCTCTCACCGGATAGTTCTCTCTTGTTTTTTTCCTTTTCTCACAATTTCCTGAGAGGCATTTGCTTCTTCCCCCTCTTTGTACCTTCTGTTGGATTGCTGCTCTTTGTTTCTGTTCTTGGTTGGAGTTTTCCTTTTTTTTTCTTTTTATTTCTCCCTTTTTGTATGACTCCCAAATCTTGGTGCAAACTTATTTTTGGTTTGTTTTTGGGTTTTTTTACCCTCTTTTGTTTTTTATTTTGTCCTATTTGATGTCCACTTCCTTCACTTTGTTTCCCCACTGAGACTGTGCATTCCTTCATTATGTAAGAACTTTCCAGGAAAAGATCAAATGAACAAAAGAATTTGCTCTTTCTCATATATTTTGTTCCAAAACAAAAGATAAGCAATTTCCTACACTGCTGCAAATCCTTCAGACTGGGACAGTTGAAAAGAAAGACTGTTCTTTATAAAATCAAGGGTGGTGGGGGGTTTTTTCAGATAAACATTGAGAAAGACAGCAGTCTTTCATGCTTTGCTGCTTTGAAATGGATCCCAAATGGATGAACCTTAGCGACTGCTTGCTGTCAAACAGCACAGTCTGTTTAGCTTTCTGGAAGGTAAAACCCAACGCGTTTCAGGCAGACAGGAAAGGATGTGAAAGGAAAAATAATTACGACTTGTGATGCAGGATTTGCAGTTGAAGTGATCAGGAAGGTTTTCTAAGTTATTCCATCTACTTCTAGCTGCTCGCCTCAGACCACTTCACCTCTCTGTATCTGTTTTCTCTAATGTAACGTGGATAAAGATGCAGTCAGTGTGTCAGAGCCTGTAAGGCTTCAGTTATGGTGAGTGATTCTCAGGTCTAAACTGAATCTGGGCATGGAAAACCCAGCTCAGATGAAGAACCTTTCAGGAAGCTATAAACATTAAAAGTACAGCTTTGAGTATTCACTAGAGCCATAACCTGTGAACATGGGTCAGGAGTCCCTGTTGCATGTCACCTTTGTGTAATAACCTCCAAGAGAGCAGCTTTATTGTTAAAGCTCCTCGGCTCTGAGCTGGAGAAGTCTGTACAAGCTGAGCTGTGCGTTGACAATCGCAGCTCAAAGTGTAAGCTTGTCTTATTTATTGTATGTGCTTCCTTCATGTTCCCTTCTTTTCTTCGCTTAGCTCTCTCCTGAACAGCTAATTTTGTATGACATGTGAAGGACCAATCTGTTTCTCCTTTTCTCTGCAGGCCAGTGAAGCGGAGGAGAATGGATCAGACAGTTTCATGCACTCCATGGACCCTCAGCTGGAGAGACAAGTGGAAACGATCAGGAACCTGGTGGATTCCTACATGGCAATTGTCAACAAAACCATCAGAGACCTCATGCCGAAGACAATCATGCACCTCATGATAAACAATGTACTTATCACACTGATGGAGGGAGGCGGGGAGACACAGAGAAGGGGAAAAACAGAGAGAGAAAGAATAAAAGTGGCTTGGAAGGAGGGAGGGGTGGGGACAGAATGATGTGGTTTTGGAGAGATGGTGGAGACTGATTCGCTCTTCGTGCTTGTTGCCAGACCAAGGACTTCATCCATTCGGAGCTGCTGGCAAACCTGTACTCCTGTGGCGACCAAAACACGCTGATGGAGGAATCGGCGGAGCAGGCCCAGCGCCGCGACGAGATGCTGCGCATGTACCATGCCCTGAAAGAGGCCCTCAACATCATCGGGGACATCAACACCAGCACCATCAGCACCCCTATGCCCCCACCGGTGGACGACTCTTGGCTGCAGGTGCAGAGCGTACCATCTGGACGCAGGTACCAGAGGCTCAGGGGGAGAGCCCCGCAGACCTGCCTGACGCCTCTTTAGCGGCTAGCTGGGGCCTCCTGCTGACACAGGGAGTCCTCCTCTTCTCCCTGCGGATGAAGAGTTCGGGGTGCTTGGTGAGAGCCTCCTAGATCTTGGAAGCTGGGTAGGGCTGTCGCATCTTCACGGAGGATGCGTAAGCTTCTAAACCCCTGAGTTAGGTGGGGCTCGAAGTAGCTCTGAAGGCAACACGAAGCCTGGCGTGGCCCTTGAAAGCTAAAAGGTGGCACGTGAAGTGACACATAGCTAAAGGAGGAACGCTGAAGGCAGCTTACGGGGACCTGAGGGTGACAGAGGGATCCCAGACCTGTTGTTGCAGTCGAATTTCTCTGTTTCTTTGCCAGGTCTCCTACGTCCAGCCCCACGCCGCAGAGGAGAGCTCCCGCTGTTCCGCCCGCCAGACCTGGGTCTCGAGGCCCGGCTCCTGGACCACCTCCTGCTGGGGGGTCCACGCTGGGTGGTGCCCCCCCTGTGCCCTCCAGGCCGGGTGCCTCTCCTGATCCCTTTGGGCCCCCGCCTCAGGTTCCTTCTCGGCCTAATCGGGCTCCTCCTGGTGTTCCCAGGTAAGTCCTGAAACGCTGTTCCATGCAGGTGGGGTATGTCCCATTTTTGGGTAGCAGCCTGGACAGAACTTAGCCTGCCTGGGCCCTAGAAGGAGAACGGAATGCATGGTGTGGGTATGGTCTTTGGCCATTGGAATTGGGTCCATAGGCAGGAGCATCGCTGTCCACCGAGGTTTGATTGTACAGATGAGGCAATGCCAAGGCAGCTCAGAGGGACGGCCTCTTCTCTGCACAAGGCTCCATGCAGAGTGTGGGGGAAGAGAACCGTGTACCCCAGGGCTTTATGAAAGCAACCATGCCAATGCCTCCCCTCACAAGGAGGGGGTGGTCACCGGAAAAATCACAGCACTGGAAGGGTGTACTGTTGCTCAGGGCAGTTCCCCACTGTGTAGGGCTCTCCAAAGTCTCAAGTTGCCCCTTTTCTCCTGGCCCAGAGTTCTTCAAGGTGAGTTGGAGAGATCTTCAGCTAAGCTGTTCAGATGCTTTTTAGCTAGGAGAATGTTGCAATATCACTGGCAGGGAGATGGCTTTATTTAGGCACTTCTGTTGCTTCTGTAATCGCTCAGAACATTTTCCAGTCCAGGGGGTTCAAATCACATGGCTTTGCTTTTCCATTAGAAAACTTAATTCCCTTCCTGTTCAGTCACTTCAGATGTACTTGTACATAGTAATGAGGGATTATCCCCATGCAGCTAAGCACACATTCTTCAGTGGGTCTCTAAGAGGCAGTCTGGAACCAGGAAGGCTTTCATGTTGGGTAGTTGGCCTCCCTGTGAGGAAGAGAAGGTAATTGCAGAGTAAAGAATGAACCTGATCAGAAGCTCCCCAGTGATGTGCCAGAGGGAATGCTTCCCTCATGGAAAATACCTGCCCCTCAGTGGGTGCTCGTGGCACATGTCTAAAGCTTTGCCTTTTTTTCTGAAATCACCCAGATGCTCGATGGGTGCTGATGGTATATGGCAGGTAGATGGCTCCTCCTGTGATAGTGCCCCAGCTCATACTTGGTGCTGCCTGTTTGGAGGGGAAAGTGTTTTCTGCCAGGCTGCATCCAGCCTGGAGGTGGATGAATCCAGAGAGATTATAGACCAGTTTTGACTCTGGTGTGTAAAATGGTTTTACTTTCTTGGTGCCTCTGCCCCAATCCTTACGCACCTTGATGCAGCTCACACAGTGACTTGTCCACACATGGCTCAGTGTTGCCCCAGGGACTGCAGTCCTGCTGGTGGCACCTCTGGATGTCAGCATGCTTCTACTGTGTATTTTGGCTCTTGCTTCTTGTGACCCTGCTTTTCCATACACTGTTACATTATGGTTTTGGTTTTTAGTCTAGTTATGCTTCGTTCTGTCTCCATCTTTCGTCATTAACTCAGTTTTGTTTCCTCACTCATGACAAATATTCTATATACCTGATCATCATGATAGGACTTCCCAAATGAGTTGAAATGAATTGGCCTTTTTTGAAGAAACCTGTCACAGTTTATCTTAACGATTTTTCTGCCTTTTGCATGAGGTAGAAGTGTTTGGGGGAAGGTAGGGAACAGCACTGGAGCAGAGGAAGCAATCCCTTGCTTTTACAAGGGGAAATGGTAGGTTGGATTGCATGCTACTGACTGCCCTGATCTGGAGTTGAGAATGTAATTCCAGAAGCTGTGAAGTGATGCTCATTCTCTGATCCCCCCTGTCTGATTCTTCCAGTTGTTCATAGACTTCTCCGGATCCTGATACCAGCTTGTCATTTGGGTTCACTGATGAATGGAGAATTTCCAATGACAAGGGACTCTTTCTCTTCTTCTCCTGTATATAGAATAAGAATGTTCCCTGCTAGCACTTGGACTCGGGTCCTTCTGCCATGGGTGAACTGATGCCATCTCCATTGTTGCTTTTTTTTAATACCCATCTTTTCTCCTGCTAACTGGGCTACACTATTGTGTGTGAGAGAGGAACAAAGCTCTTGTACATGGTATGAGCCAGCTTTGCTGTGGGAGTTGGTGCTGGGCAGTGAACTGGATGTGCTTTTCTTTTGTATGCTCCTGGATGCCTGTGTAGAAGTTTGACAGTTTTTGTGCCTTCAGTTTGTGTGAGCATCTGATTTTATAAATAATGAAGTTAGACAAGTGTCACTCTACTGCTTTCTCACAGACATAACTGTTTAGACACATCCTTTCATGTATAAACACCACATGATCCATTTTCTTGCACAGAAAGGTTTTCCTGCCTATAATTAAGGAAACTTGAAACTTTCCTGCCTCTGTCCTTAGTATTTATTCAGTCTACAGTGGAAGTCCATATTGGCCAATACATACCTATGGGAGCTGAAAGTTAAACAACATAAGGTTCTACCTGTGTGCATTTGGGCTATATGCCTCTTAAAGCTATGCAAGAGGACTTGCCCTGGGAAGCAAAACTATGGAAATACTCCTCCAGGTACTGAGGCTCTTCAGTTTAAAACAGTTTCTATTCAACTGTAGGTGGAAGAGCTTAGGCAAACTTGAAAGAGAAATGAGTGACCTAACCACTGGAAAAATCTGTTGAAGATGTTAGTGGGTTTTTCATTCTTTAGTACATCTAAGGGAAAAGATGCAAGTGATCAGCATCACTATAATCATAGCTTCACGTAACTTTATGACTTGAGTTATTCAGGAGCTCAGAGTAGCTTCTGTGACCCTCAGAACACATGCCTTCACCTGCTGCTTCCCTCTCTGCCTAGTGCTCAGGACTGCATGTCATTTCCCTTTTCCCTGAGCTCTTTATTTCAAGACTAGCATCTAATGTGGTCAGAAGATAGGAATCAAGACAAGCTTGATTCCTGTGCCCAGCTGATGGGTGCTGAGACCTAGGTAGCAGCTGGTTGAGCAGGCATGAAGGTCAGCCTGGGTGTGTGCGTGGACTTGGCGAGCAGCGGCCGGTGGGTGTGCGGCCAGACGGACGGCTCTTACACCCCTGCACGCAGAGGGTTCTGGATGTGTGCAAAGCTGAGGCTGTGACCGTGTGTGTGATGTCCTGCGTGGTGCAGCAGAGCCCTGCCCAGCGCTGCAGTACCTGGCGGGGGACGTGCGGCTGTGTGTCTGCCAGCGCCTGCCTCTGTTCCACCTTCCGACAGTCTGCGTGGGCTCTGCCTTGAACTGTCTGAACTGCCATGTTGATCTCGTGTTGTCTTTCAGAATCACTATCAGTGACCCCTGAGGACTGGCAGCCACGGTACGTTTCGCACTCTCCCTGCGATGCATGAGCCTCTGTGTCCCCATCCTCCATGACTTCGCTCTGCAGCTCCCCTCTGCTGCCTAGCTCTTGTCTTAGTAAGAGTCCCTTGTCTGATGAACCACCTCTGCCAGGATCTCATGAGGGAGGAGTCTTGAACAGAAAAACTGGCTGATCAGACACAGAGCAGCTGCAGGAGCTGGGAAAGCCTCAGTGCCTGAATTAAGGTCACTGGAGGATCCTTTCTCTGCTTCTAGACAGAGGTGGGATGGGAGAATGAGCTCTGGCAACGAGGTCTGAACTGTGTGTGTCTCTCAGCTGATCTCCCAGTCAGTGTGGATAAGCCAAATGAATGAACTCTGGTTTGAGTTGGTTCGTCACCTCTGTTAGGATGAAGATAGAGATGTGGGGAGTTGTTACTTCAGACTCCTTATATTCTGCTGTCTGTCCGGAGAAGTGCTCCCATCCTTCCTGTGTCCCTAGTGCTCCTGGAAGACAGGAGGAGTTTGGGTCATCAATATCAGGACTACCATGCCTGAGTGCAGGGTAGCTCTGACATTGAATGTGCCCTGTTACCCTTGTGTCCTGTCATCACAGTTAGAAGCAAACTCCCTTTGCTTGTTCTCCACTTGACCCTTTACCTTCTAGATTACTCTTCAGTTTCCATTCAAACTGCCTTCTCTCCTCTGCCTTCTGCCCCTGTGAGAAGAAGAGTTTAGTGATCCTTACACCCCAAACACTTCCCTGAGCTCCTGCCTGTTTCCCTTTCCCACCTCTCCCTGCATTTTGCAGCGTTGTACTTTGTTGGCGATGTATCAGGGTATTGGGGCAGGCTTGTGTAGTGTGCTGGCCCAGCAGGTCCTCGTTCTCCTGTTAACGCTGAGAGGTGGGGTGTGAAAAGGGAGATCCAACAAATTCTCCTGAGTCTCTTCTGGGAACCTCCACCCCTTATTGACAGAGGGGTAGAGAGGGCAGAAATGGGCAGATGTGGGTTTTCTAGGCCCCTTCTCCCTTTCTCTCTGGATGTTGTTTCTTGAAGTGAAAGGTCTGGCTGGGAGGAGCTGGAGCAGCAGCAGGTCCTGTGGATTCCCTTGCTGCTGGTTGTGTCAGATCTGGGGGCAGGGAGTGTGCACTCAAGACTGATCTTGAGTAGCAGCAGAAGTTGAAGGCCCTGTTCCCAGGCAGGGGGGTTCACAGCTAGTTCCATCTTGCAGCAGATGGTGTCTGTTACTGCTGCATGTAGCTGCAGCTGGAGCTGAGAGGTGCCACAGCCCATCAAACCAATGCAGTGATTGTTCAGTGATTGACATCTCTGAGGACGTCATCTGTCAGCCCTCCTCACTGCTGACTTACTGCAGAGGTGCTGGAGCAATCGGCCATCTCCTCCAATACTCTGCCTGCTGCAGACAGCCCTGGCAGCTCTAGAAACGTGCATCTTGGTGAACTACCTCAGGAAAGAGGCTTGCTGTTGTCTGTACCTCATTCTGGGACTCGCTGTTATGGGGCGTTCTGTTCTTAATCCGGCATAAAGAGCACCAAGGAAATAAAAATTCAAAGCCAAAACAATAAAACAAACAAACTGAACAAAACATACCCAAAAAACCCCACCCCAAACCTTTTGCAGCCCAAGGGAATAACTGTAATGTTTTACCCTCTCTGTTAGGTCCTTATCAGCACAACTCTCAGTTAGCCTGTTGATTTCCTGGGGGTTATTTGCTTAGTGTCCCAGTCCTGGTATGGCTTGAGAGACTGACTTCAAAGCACATGACAGCTACTATGAGCAGACTCCTCTAGCTCCTGCCAGGATTCAGGTCTGTCTTCCCATGTGCTGGAGACTGCTGCAGGCTTCCCTGGGAGCAAGACCTTTTATTCCTCATTGTCCTGACAGAGGAAAGTGACTCTGGAGTGATGTAAAAGGGCTTGGCTGGCAGTGTAGAGAGAAACTGAAGCAGGATTTCAGGGGTAAAAGCTTCTTGAGAATTTTCTGTCTTTCTGTGCTGGGAAACAGTTTTCAGCCTTTGGTAATGTTGTTGGGCAGATTCTGCAAGTGTCTCCAGAAAACCTGAACAGAGACAGAACCTGTAGCTTTAGAAAGTGACAGCCCTTCCCCCTAAAATGCTCTGAGTGCTGAGAGAAATAAGAGTCTGCAAAAATCAATCATAGTACATTGCAAAATTTACCTGCAAATTATTTGTGCTCCTTTTAGCTTTATTTGTTCTGGTAGGGTCAAGAGGCCTCTCTTGCTAGAACACATTATATAGTCCAGTGACTCTAAGAATCCTTTTCATGTAAACCCACAAGAGGCTATTAGGACAACCTGTCTGAACTCCTGAAATGCAAAAAGTCCTTCCAGCTTCTCAAAAACAAAAAAAAATAAACCCAAACCCAAAAAACCCGAAACCCTCCTAACACACATGACATGGCAACAGCGCTTCGCCAAAGGGGGAGCTGAAGTTCTGTAAGGTTTTAATTCAAGTGCTGTAACTGCTCCAGTGATGGCAGTAGCTGTTGAATGGGTGGTATGGCTGCACTTACACCATGAGCACCTTTAGAGATAATGGACAGATCCCCTCTGTTCAGGGTCACAGACTCCCTTGCTGTAACATCTCATTGCAGGTTTTGCTTCTGGGGGATAGTGTTATTTCAGCAACCTTCCAAGGCTGTTGTAATTTCCAGGTTAGCTCAATCACATCATTGTCTGCTGTACAGGAGCAGTAACTTGACTGGCAGGCAGACAATGGGGTCTTGCAGTCCCCGTTGACATTTTCAGTCGAGGAAATAACATTTGGAAATGTTTTACTGTCTGAAGCTTTTTTGGTGTCGCTTCACAGGGTCAAGGAACAAGTGGCTCAAATTGTTTTGAGATCTGGGGCTTAATGGATATGGAGCAGTAACTTCTGCTGAGGTCTAAAACAGGACTGTGGAGTGACCCTGGTTTACTTGCTAAGATGAGGGAGCTTGCCTCAAGTTATAGGAGCACAGCTCCTCTAGTACCACCATGGTTACAGACTTGCAGTCAAGTGCAAAACAAGACTTCTCTACCTCAAAAGAGACCGTACTGGTGCAAATGCCCAAATACCTTTCTCTGTCTTTCTTCCCTTCCTTGCTTCCCTCCCTTCAGCCCCTGTGTTAGAGGAGGAGGACCTTCATTTCCAGCAGTCATTTGATTCTCCAGAAGCTAAAAATTAAAGCTTGTCAGGGTGGAGTTGTTCAGGCATTAGTTCTGTGACACCTGGTTCTGCATGATCTGTGCAAGCACCTCCCTCTATTCGGTCTGTGTCCCCTTGGGTTTGCTCTTTGCATTTCAGGTGGTTTGGACTGTGTAAATCTACTCTGGCTTGGTACTGAACAGTTTAATTACCTTGATCCACCCCCGTGGTGCTGTTTAGGCTGCAGACACTGCAGGGAGTGTGCTTTAAAGGAAAAACAGATTGGACTCACCGACTCAGAACACTTCTTTTTTGGTAGGCCTCCTGAAGCCTGTAGTCTGAGTCTGAAGAGGTCTTTCAAGTAAGGAGCTGAGGTGATAGGGGTATTGTCTTCTATTTTCTGGGGATTTATTTTTCCCTAGTCCCTTACAAGAAGGAGATCCTAGAACACTTAAACCATGCAGAGTGCAGACACTTAAGTCGCTGCCCGTTTACCTACCAGAAGTACCAGCGAGAGAGCTGAAATGGAATGGAGCAGCAATGGCCAAACTTCCTTTTATTAAAGTGGAAGCAGCACTTGCTGAGCACCAGAGAGCTGAAAGCAGCAGGTTTGCCCTGAACATCAAAGCTCAGCATCACGTATTGGAACAGGGAATCTCGGGCTCGCAGTAGCCTCGAGGGCAGGGGAAGAAGGTGCTCCTCCAAACCAGTCGAGAACCTCTGACAGCAGCGCGTCTCAGAGGGACCCCATCCATGCTGTGTGACTGTCATGTGCTTGATACAGGAGCTCGCTGTTGTCCATGCTTCTCAACTCTCATTCCAGAGCCAGCGCACTCGCTGGCGAAAAATCTCTGCACTTCCAGATTTCAGGGGGGAAGCAGACCTGGCTGTCCAGTGGATTGCTTTACTGGTGCGGGGCCGGTGCGAGGCCTGCTGTAAACCTGCAGGTCTCCTTCGTGGAGTTGCACTCTGCTGGGAGTTTGTGCCTCGGGGTTTGTTCTCTTGCTGGCTCAGGCGAGGTGGAGAAGCATGTGTGATTGTGACTGCGATTGCTGTGCTAACCACGGTGTGTGTTCTCTTGTTTTTGTTTTCTGCTTTTTCACAGCAGAAGGGGCCCCGCCTCACCTACTCGACCTACCATAATCCGACCGGCTGAACCGTCCCTCTTAGATTTATAACTCGAGGCTGTAGACAGCTGGCGACGAATGCCGTGCTGGCGGCTTCCCCATTCCACCCTCCCTGCCACAGCCACAGTCACTCCTCTCATCCATCCCACATCTCTGCCTCCCGCCACCCCTTCCTGGTGTGTCGTAAAACACTAGCCTAGTGATCGAGCTCTTCGTCTTCACTCGTGTGTCCTGTATTGCTTTGTGAGCGTAGAGTAGCCTTCATTCAGTGGCACGGATCCCTGAAGTACACAGGCTCCTTGGAGAGATCAGCCGCAGGGACATCCCTGAGTCCAGGTGCTGGCTGTCCATCCAGTAATCTCATTGCCTGGTGTAGCCTGGCGAAGTGCCCTGCCTGCATCAGTTGGCTGTAGCACCGGGGACTGACCTGTAGCTCTTTTCTGTTCTCGTAGTTAAGATGGCAAAAGTGGGACTGAAGAAAAATGCTGTCAAAAGGTGTGGCAGCGTTAGGAACAGATTAAATGTTCTGTGTATTAGTTTGACTTCTAAGGTGCAAAAAAAAAAAAAAAAAAAAATCACATTGGGAACAGTGCAATCAACCTATCCAAGTGAGGCAGGGAGATTGAGAAAGGGAGGGGGGAAACTCGATGCATCGGTGTAGTCCTGCTAGAGTGAAGCCTGAGCTAGCGCACACACCGCGGCGTGTGGGGAGCACACGGACCTGCTCGCACGCGGCTCCCCGGGGAGCTGGGGACATCCTGCTGGTGACACTGGCTCCTGCCAGTCGTTGTCCTGCATCATCATTTTTGGCTGACTTTCCTGAACCCGGCAGGGAGAGGGGAATAGATACGCTGCTCCCCCCCTTGCAAATGGACAACCAAATGTTTTCAGGGAGTTCGCTGTGTAATGTTTTGTTGACGATATTTCTGCTTCGAATAAGCACATCTCTCAGTGTTTTTTGGGTACTGTGGTGACTTCTTCCGTAGCCTTTTCTTGCATGTGAATGGTACGTGTTTGGGGAAACTTGTAACCGTTGTTGATTGCAACTCATCTTCTTAAGGTTTGGTTTTTACTTTTCATGATACATGTATTAAAAAAAAAACTTGATAATTAAAAATCTCTCAACCCTGTACATCTCAGATGTCATGTCTCTACCAGAGCTAAATGAGCCACCCGTACTGCGGGCCAGATTCATGTTGAAGTTACGTTATTACAGTGCTATTGCTCTTGATTTCTGTTGTGGATCCTCTGTTTTTTTTCTGATGCCAGTTCCTTTCTGTATTTTAACCATTGTTTTACTACTTCTCCTCCTTTCCCTTCCTTTCCCCCTTTTTTTTTTGTTTTGTTTTTCTTGTCTCTAAACTCCAGCCGGCCGGGTAAGGCCAGTTCCTCCCGCCCAGAGAGCCCAAAACCACCATTTGACATGTAGGCCTGCTCCCTCTGAGACTCTTTGCCTGCCTCTTAGCTGTTCTGTCCTGGAATGGTCTGACTCGAATCTCACACATGGCTTGTTTTGTTTGTATTTTGTGACACACACACATATCAAATGTGATTATAGTAAAACTGGTTTTGTTTTCTTTCTTCCCAGCTGCTTAAAGGAGTTAAACAAGTATATTGTAGTAATGAGAAACATATCTTTGCTGTTATAAATATCTATAAATATATATATAAGATGAAAAAAAATCTATATATGTCCAGGTGTTTAAAGCCATTTGTGCTTCCATGTGTATTTTAGGAAATACTTAAGTAGGGAAAGAATATCTATATACATATATATATACACACATCCAAAAGAGTTAACCAAATCCTAATGTTGAGTTTTTGAGCTGATTGTTGAATTCTCTGCTGTGTGCAGTTGGGTTATTGTATTACCCCCGACTTGTGGGTGAACTGTCTCAGTGCTGGTAGTAGCTGTGATGCAGTTTGTGATCTACCTGTCACTCTTGTTTATTGGATGAAATAAACTATCATTTCTGTATAATGGAGGTCTCCATGACTAGAATAAAACCATCTCTCTCTTTCTCTTGCTCTTTCTCTGGGTCATTTTCAAACTTTAATTATAACCTAATCTTTTCATCCCATAGAGCTTAAAAAGCTATAGATGCAAGCAGGTGCTATCACTGATAGGGAAGGTGGAGCAGATCTGCATCAGCAGTGGTGTCCAGGAGCTGCAGTAGAAGGCAACAGCTTGTCAGATGTGGAAGGTAACTCCCTTTCTCCATTGTAAAGAAACATGCATGGAGGTGCTTCAGTGCCTGGACAGACAAGGTGGGAGTTTTGCACACAGTTGCTTGGTTCTTGGAAAGTTACTTTTGCCGAGGCTGTTGGTGGAACACAGCAAGCAGTTGTAGAGTTGTAGTTTGTCAGGTGATGTCTGAAGTGCAGTCTAACCACAGGCTAACACCACACACGGTCAGCTCCTAGCTGGAAGTTGCTTTCAGGTTGAATTGGGATTTCTGCCCTGGAATAAATGGGGTAGACAGGTTTCCTACTGACTCTATGCCAAAACAGAGTGTTGTGGGTCTTATGGTCTCTGCTTCTCACAGTGACCAACATGTTTTTCTGTAATTCTTGAACTGAGTGCTGTCATCCCAACAACTGCAATGGGTTCCTCAAGCCCCTGGGCACTGGGGCTCCAGCACTGCTTCTGCAGGAAGAGAGCAGGAGCACTGGGGTTGCTGACTTCAATCAGTGATAGTGATGCCTGATTTAGCCCCGAGCGCTCTTGGCCACAGCTGGCTGTGGAGCTCATGGAATCTCCCTGGTACCCTGCTAAGACTTTGGTAAGCTAAAAATCTCCTTGAAGATTTAATCCTAGCAGGTACTGGTGTGGGTTGAGTGAACAGACTAATCTCCAGTGATTCCTTCCTGTATGTGTTCCAACTGCCTCTTGTCTTGGGTGTTTTTGTTGTACCTTCAGCTACTACACAACTCAGGGGCTGAGCATTGCCTGCCCTACTCCGTCCTATTCTTTTCCTCACTGGAACTGTTCCATCTGGTGTTATATATGGGCTTGTTACTAATTAATATTATTTTTAAAGACAAAGCTGTGCATTTAAGTAAACACTAAGAGCCTTATTTTGCAAAGCTGGAAGTCTCTAATTGGCTATTGGACAAAGGTTAAGTATGTTCTGATGAGAATACCAGCTCCTGAGGCAAGATAAACTCCTGTCCAGTGAGCTACAGCCTTGTCAAACAGGGTCCTCTTTCCTGTGTAACACTTGTTTCCTGTTGTTTGATGCTTATGGTCTTTTAAGAAGTGTTTTTCCTCAAATCAGAGGTGCAAAAGCGGTTCATTTGCTCCAATTGAAAGCTGAACAGTAGTTCCTGCTTTTCATTCACTCCAAGTAAAGGAGAGGTCAGGGAAACACTCCTCAAGGGAAAAGAGTATGAAATTAATCTGAACCTGGAGTCTAAATGTGAAATGTGAGCCAAGAGAAATGTCTCGGGCGTCTGTCCACAGTTAAACATTCATGGAAGTGAAGTGAAATAGGACATTGATGCCAGGGCAGGTGTTCTTAATAAAGAATCCATTCTTTGCCTTTTTTCCTTGGCCAAATTTCAAGGTGATCTATGCAGAAGAAACACATCTACTCCAGGCCCCTCTGAATAAGTTTATTCAAAGTAAATTTGTAACAGGATTAAGTCACCTCTGCAACAAACTGCAACCCTTCTTCATGGGTCTTGTCTCCTTCACAGTACTGGAGTAGATCACCCAATAAATATTCAGACCATTTATAATACTCTGTATTAAATCACAGCCCTGCCCCTGTTAATTATGATACACATTTAGGAACAGCCTCAGCAGCCCTAAACACTGCTAAAGGCTTAATCTCCCTTCATGGCCTATACCGTGTTTTACACAGACACCCTCTGTACATCAACCTATGCTTGTGTGTGCCAGTAACAGACACCAGCACCCTTCCCACAAAAGGAGTTCAGACACCAGCACCCTTCCCACAAAAGGAGTTCAGACACCAGCTCTCCTCTTCCCTGCGTGGGTTCACAGGGAAGCACTGATGGTTCTGTGTACACTTTTTCAGTTGCACAGGGAAACAGGATGAACCATTTGAAAAAAAAAACAAAAAAACACCCACACTTTATCTGCTTCTGCCAGGAGAGGAAAAGTTCTCTCTGCTACACAGGTGTAAAGCTTGACCACAGAAGAGATGAACAGTCCCTGTCTGTACTGGTGCCAACCCCCCCAACGGGTACTATGTTGCTGTGCTTGCATCTTTTACCTTGACAGGTTCAGAGGGAGCTGGTGCTTTCTCCAGGCACTAGCCAGGCTTGGGTCATAGAGCTGTGACAGATCCTTTAAACCTCTCCTGTCCTCTTCCTTAAAAGTCTGTTGTTGAAACCAACCCCCTTAGGGCCAGGTGTGATCAATATGGGATGTTCAGATGCAGTTCACCACTTGCATGCCCAAGGGCTTTGCTGCTGCTTCAGGGGACTCTTCTCTTCCTCCTGTGTTTTATTTTCCCTTAGAATTAGAGCTACAGCCTCAAGCTGGGGCCAGGTGCTACCTCTATTCCTGACATTTGTCCCAGGAACTCAACCAGGGACCCAGGATCTTGGATTCCATCCATCTAATGCCCTCCTTACCCTGAGGGGAGGAGTTAAGTGATGGAGAACTAGAACCCCTAGAGCCCAGAAATTCAAAACAAAGCATGTTTATTAAGTGGTTTCCTTTTACTTTTTTCTCCCCTTTTTAAAATAAATAAAACCTTCAGACACGTACAAGTGAAACACATCATCCTTCAAAGTGCAGTTACATTTCCACCCCACTCCCAAGAATCACATAAAGCTTTGTCAAGTAACCAAAAAGCCTCCCGAGGCCACCCTGGGTCCCTTCCCCTGGCACTGTGAACAGAGGGGGCTGTGGTGCTCCCCAGCCACCTGCAGCCTGTGTCTTTGGGCTGTTCAAGGCTGACAAGGCCAGTTTCAGATACAATTTTGCAAGAGGCAGGCTGCAGAGGAAAGTGGGAAGTTTAAGATGCGTAGTATGAAACAAAACCAACCTGTTCAGAGTCCAAAGAGTTCGTTACTGGAATAAGTTAGTTACTTTGGGAGCCCTGGAAGGAACTAGGCCGATGACAGTCATGAGTGATGTATCAGAACCGCTGCTGTGAAGCTGGCTGCTGGCAGCAGAGTCTGGGACAAGGGATTAATGAAGTAATTTTGCCCAAAGCCCTGGAATCCCCTTCCCCCTGGCCCAGGTGAAGTACCAGCACCAGCTGCCTCCCCGGATTAGTTTGAGTCTGCCTGTACTCCAAGCACACCAAGTAACAGAAGAAGGAGAAAAGGAAGATGAGATATGATGCTCAAGTTCCATCTGATGCACTCCCTCTTTCCTGATGTCTGTAAGAATCTGTCCTGACCAAGGGCACTAAGCAGAGGTATGGGCACATCCAAGTCCATAGATCCTTTCAGGTTCATAGAAAATTGCTGTAAATAAGATTTAGCGCCACTTAAACTACCATGATTTTGACCTCCTCGTTCTCATCAGCACGGTAGAAGAAGGGAATGCAGGGGTTTTCCAGCAGGGAGCCCAGCCTCTCCTGAGGGTTCTGGATTTCTCTGAGAAGCTGCATTATTTGCTTTGCTGTGGGGTCCTCTTGGCTTGGCTGAGCAGCATTACTGTCAATAGGGGAGAAACCAGATTGATGGAGAACGGGAGCCTCTTGTTCTGCTTCATCTGCCAGATTCACTTCTCGTAACCCTGTAAAGAGCAGAGACAAGGCAGGCAGGTAACTCTTTCCCTCTTTGCCACCTCAGCTTATTCCACTTTCCAGCACTTTGCTGGCTGCTGCTTACCTTCTCCGTCGGTAGCGTTCAGTTCGATGCGCCTCTCTGCTGGAAGCGCACTTTCATCCTGGCTTGCTAACAGCTCTGGGTTTTGAGCAGCTGCTACATACTTGCTGTACCATTCATTTCTTTCCCTGACCAGACGCATCACTAAGTCCTGGAGCTCCAGTAGTTTCACCTGCACCAAAGTAAAGGAAAGCTCGTGAAAGGTGCGCGCAAATGCTGCGCTGCAGATTGCAGTCTTGCCTCTGTCCCAAAATGAGCAACTTCCCAGTTCAAGCTAGCCAAAGAACAACACAGTAAGGTTTGGACTGTGCCAGTGCTCCCCCAGCCTGCCCTGCCTGCAGCAGTACCACAGAAAAAAATTCCTTGCCTTCATCTCTTCCTTATCCTGGGCCAATCTGCTGATGTACTCCTCCTTCTCCTGGTGTCGCTGTTTGAGGATAGCCCTCTGACTCTGGTACAATGCAATGTATTCCCCTGGAATGCAGGTGGAGGGAGCAAGCGTTAGCAAGGTTGGGTAGAAGCCTCACAGTGAGCACAGAACTATGTGGCATGAGAAGCCAGCAAATCCGACCCTGGAGCTCTAGCCTAGTGAGGCAGCAGTATGAGACAGGAGCTGCTAAGCAGTTGGAGGGCTCCAGCTCCAAAAACTGTCAGAGACCTTCTGTTCCCCAAATAAATAATGCATTGAACAAGCTTTAGCTTGTGCTGCCCAAACATACCGATGGTGTCTGTTTCCCCAGAGAGCTGTATGCAGCGATGCTCCAACTCCTCCAGCCGTTCCTTCAGATCAGCTTTCTCATGCATCAGGACTGTGAAACGGGACTGAACACAAAAACTGGCATCAACCATCTGAACTACGCACGTACAGACAGCACCCAGCACCCTCCGTTCACATTGGGCTGACCCTAGGCAACAAATCCTGCTGCTTTACAACTTGTCTCCAATTTGATGCTAAAAAGGAACAGAGGAGAGCTAGAGAAGGTATAAAAAAGCATTCCGCAATTTGGGAAGCAGAACAGGTGATGAAACAAAAGTGCCTTTTAACCTTCTCCTTGCTGGGACAGCACAGCTCTGGCCATACTCAGCTCCACAACTGCAGAACACCTGCTTCATCCCAGCAGGGCCAGGAGATTCAGTCTGGTTTTTAGCCATTTCTTCAGAAAAAGACCACAGGTCAGTGTTAGGCCCTTGTGCTCAGAGCCTTTGCAGGGGAGGGGGGGAGTTATTGCTGCAAGATTTCCTGTGCTGAGACAAGCAGCAACAGGCTTTTTAGGAAGGAGCCTGTTATTACAGAACATCTGCTGCTCATTCCCCTACAATTTGTCTGTGTGTGCTGTAAAAGAGTCTGATGCTGGATCACAGTCTAGCTGAGCAGCATAGTGAGCCTGAAAGTAGTTGAGATCCTTTGCTTACCTGTAGTTTCTCCATGGCAGTTTTCAAAGCCTCGTGAACCTCCACGGGAACAGTATCCACAGTGGAACCTGGAAGGGACGTGTGTAACTTTCAGTTCCTCCTCGGACACGATGCACTCACAGACCCTGCAGATCTGTTTGAGGCCAGTGCAGCTGGCCGGGGTGTGCCTCCAGATTCACACTGTCCCCAAATGGCAACGAATTTTTACCTCCAGCCAGGCTGATGTTGTGTTGCTGCTCCTGCCTCAGAGCTGCTATTTGCTGCAGGAGGCTCCTGCACTGCTGCTTCTGAGCAGCCAGCTGCTGCTTCATGTCTTCACGTTCCTTCTCCACTTGGGACATGGCAGATGTCAAGAAAGCGACCTAAGAATTCCAGAGATTCACACTAGTGCTTCTCCTGTGTGAAGGTTGATCAATGGTGCATCTCAGGACAGAGTAAGCACTTACCCCATTTTAGTTAAGGGTATGAAACCAAAGTACTATGTTATTGCCCCAGAAGTAAACCAGGCAGCAACTACTGGCAGCTTTCCTCATTGCCAAGCAGTACAAATGCACAGGTCAAATACCAGCTCCTGTGGTATCTGATCATGGTTTTTTCCATTTATGACTGTACTTAAAGAAAAATCTAGTAGATTATTAAAACCATTTCCAAATTGCCTTCCAAACTACAGAGAACATCATCAGATGATGATGATGAGATAATGATCTCATCATCAGAGCTATTCTGCAGGCTGAGTTGTCTTCATAATTAAAGCCACTGCCAAACTTCCAGCCTATCCTGTGAAGACGCTGAAGTCTTGCTTTTGTTGCGATGCACCAGGAACTGTTACACTGCCCTTGTTGCTGTGCTGCAGCTGGCAGAGATTGCAGCTGACAAACGGTCTCCTCCATGCACCCAGTGGAACCTCTCCACAGTTTAACCTGTCTACTTTTCTTGACGTTTGTTTAGAACTAAAACCAAAGGCTTTTCTACCCCATTAAGACTCACCATTTCTTCATGGCTTTCAAACCTCTCTGGGATCACAAATGAAGATTCTTGGATTTTTTCAGTCATTGCTTCACTTTCAACTCCATCTCCTAGAAAAGAGGAAGGTGAACGAGGAGGTAGTGCCCCTGAGAACCCAGGCCTACCTCCTCCCAGGAGACCAGCTGCAGCTGCTCACCCTCTAGTCGGTGCAAAATCCTGCCATCCAGATCTGCTGCTAACTGAGTGATCTGGGCCTGCAGCTCTTTGTTTTCCTTAGCTACAGCTTCCAGACTTTCCTGCAAGAGAGAAGGCAGAAGATGACTGAAACTTGCACAAGCCAGACTTCAGAGAGTCACTACATCTTCAGGCAGTAGCACAACACACACACACACACATGAGAAGCAGTGCTGCTGCTCCAGACAAGAATCCTTCACTTGTATTGCACAGGATGCAATCACAGTCATAAAATGGGCCAGGCTGGAAGGGACTGTGCGAGATCATCTGGTCTGATCTTTTGCTTAATTAATATTTCATGTAGTTCAGCACTTTTCCTCCCAGCTTTCCACTTGCCCCTTTTTCCTGTTACCTTGGTCTGCTGCAGCTCTTTCAGGTGCATTTCCACTGTCACCTTCCCCTGAACTTCCTCGTGCTGTAGCCGATCCATAAGCTGTGTCTGAAGCAAGAACTGTTTGTGCAGTTCCTCCTTCTCAGCAGAGAGCTGCTGGTACGCCACAATGTACTGCTGCAAGTGGCCGTAGTACTGGTCCCGCTGCTCCTGCAGACCCTGAGCCTCCTGCGTTTTCAATTCCAGCTAACAGAACAAGATGGGGCCATCAATCAAACCATTTCTGCCAGAGAAGCTGATCCGTGTGACATAATCCAAACTGTCAACATTGCCCCAAAGCCACCAACTAGGCAGGCAGCCACCATCTGCCCCCACATGCTGGTCCCCCACATCAGGCAGCAGACGACGGGGAAGGCTCCCAGCTTGATCATTACAATACCAATTTCCACCCTTCCATCAAAGTCTGGAAAGCTGCCAGCAGTTTGCAGACACCACTGTGTACCTGCCCTGCCCTCCCAGCGCCTGTTGCTTACCGTCTCCTTCAGCTCCCCCAGCTTCTCCTGCAGCTGCCCAAGCTTCTTGGCCAGCTCCTTCTTTACATGTTGCTCTGACTGTAGGGCACTTGTAACCTCCATGTTTTCGTTTGTCTGCAAGGCAAATGCCACTCTGTAAAGATAGTGCCCTAGCCAACATACACGTATACTCTTGATAAATCATCTTCATTCCTGATACAAGAGGGTGCCATCCCTTATGTTACTCTGGGGTGTAACTAAGGGCCATAAATTGACTGTTCAGAGCAGTAAATAACTTACAAAAAGGTTCCGAAGATAGGAAAAGAGAAGAGTCAGGGGAATTGGTGCTGGGACAGTGCCAAGAAGAGGCCTGGCACATCACACAGCCTGTCAGCCCCACAGCAGATGGGTAGTATGAATATACCCAAACAGAGCCACAGACATTCAATAGCAAGGAGTTGAGAAAGGCCTAAAGAACAAACAGTGGCTGGACCCTGTGTCAGTTGTCAGGGCCCCAAGGGAAGCTGTTACACTGGAAGAAGCAAGCAAGAGTAAGGATTCAGCTCTAGAATGGACAAGAATGATGGCAGCAGGAAAGAAGGCTGCTGAGAAATACTTCCTCATGGGCCATACAGGGAACAGAAAACATACCTAGAAAAGGGTAAAGGGGCAGGGGGAATAATACTCAGGGGAAGAAACAGCCTGACCTCCAGGGGATAAGGGAAAACTGCTCTGGACAGAGGACCTGCTGGAGTAAGGAGTTACAGGGACTCCCCTGGCATGGCAATACATATCACAGAAGACAGAGCATCCACAGCCTCAGAGGACAAGAGACAGTTTTTCACATCTGTGCTACAAACAGATTGCACCAGTGCGGGAAGCAGTGGGAAAAGTTGCTTGAAAGAGACATACCAGTTTGACAAACCCATTTTGCAGCTCAGCCAGCTGCTCCTTCAGGTCTCGATTCTGGCTCAGTGCTCTACTGATTGTGGCCTTGTCACTCTGCATGTCCTCCAGGATCTGCTGCCTGTCCACAGACTCCTCATTGTAGCGCTGCACAGCCTTCTCCAGCTCCAGCAGACGCTCCTCCTGCTCCCGGTTGAGGTGGCTCAGCTGCTCGTTGTCCCGGACCTGGGCCTGGTACTGCCCGTGCAGTTCCTCCTTCTCTTGCTGCAGTCGCTGGACCTCCTCCTGCAGACTCAGCTCAGCTGCTGTGGGCTCTGCTGGTGAGGAAGGCTCAATATCCATGGGCTTATCTGATGAGGAAAGGGAATCAAAAGCAGCTCAGTCAATGGGCTAAATTGCTGTGTAATACACATCACTTATCTACACAAAGCATACCCCAACATATAGGGCTCTATGACCCAGAAGTTATGCCAGCTGCAGTATCCAATCCTTGCCCCAGGGCACTGAGAGGAATGAAAAAGCAAAACTACCCTAAAGCCAAGCACAATATCCTGCTGTCAGCTGCTGACTCCTCATGGCCCTAGCAAGAGCATCCTGCCTTCCTAGACTCCTGGGCCAGAGAGACTGCTGATACAGTCAGGCAGATACTAAAGACATAAACAGTCTGCTGGTCTATTAGTTAAAGTAGTTTACTTGCTGTTTGCTAGGACAAAAGGTTTCTGAGGGTCACCAGGTTTTCAGGTGCCTTCACGGCTTCAGCGTGTCACACCTACTCACACCTCATGTGCAGAAGTTCCTGTGCAGCGGGGACAGAGTTAATCAGCTGGTTCTTTGCCGTGTGAAGCCCCACTTTGGAAGCCCTACCTGATTTGTTTAGCAGCTCTGTAATACTGGCTTCCAGCTCCTGAATGTGGGCCATATGCTTCTCCCTCTCCTCTGCCATTGCGTGGACCTGCAAGGTCACATGAATGACAGTGAAAACAGTGTTCGTGGTGCATTTACTCCTGCCTGTGGTTGTCAAAAGCAGCTGTGATACTGCTCCTGATGTTACCTGCTCAGAGAGCTGCTGTACCCGCTGCTGCCACATGCTCCCTTCCTCTTTCAGTTTCTCTACATACTGATCTCTTTCTGCCTGGAGCTGGTGGAGTGACTCTGAGAGCTGTTCAAAACAAAGTAAAACACAAAGAAAATCATATTAGCTAAATTAATTTGGCAGTGACTGCGAAAGGGATAGACCCTTAAGAAACCAGTGTTAATGCAAAGCTCAGGCTGCACTCTTCTACCACACAAGTTTCTTTACAGGTATCAAGATTTGGATCATATTCCATACAACCTCTTACCTGAGCAACCTGGGTTTCCAGGTTCAACTTCTCCTCCAGTGCCATCTGCAACTGCTGGTTTGCATCCAGACTCCCTGTCTGATTTGAGAACTGTCAACAAAAATCAAAAAGTTACGGCAAAATGTTAACACTTCATTTCTGCGTAGCCTTTCCCCAGATAGTCACCTGCCACATGATCCATGTTGTAACTTTCTGTAGTTCTGTAAAGAGCTCCAAGTCACAGTGAAGTTCAGTGAAAAAAAAGGGGGGGTGGGGATTAAAAAGAAAAAGCTTAGATTTTAGCCCTGTAAAACAGGCTGAACTGGGCAGTTTCTCCCTACTGATTTTATACTTACTGTTTATTTGAATTAAGGAAATGGGCTTTAATCAAACAATCTGGCTCAGAAACTTTGTGCATTTCCACAGTCTGTATTATACAGAGCCAGATCAAATGGTACAAAACCTTGTGACTTGACAAGTTGTGAAACATGGCAGGAATTTAAAGCCAATGTCTGGAACATGTCAGTAGACTAAATAGCAAGACTGGGTTGGTTGACAGACAATACTTTTCCCAGAAGAGTAGCAGTTGGCTTTATTTCAGGGGTAACTTAAACTACTCTAAGGAAAAACAAATTAAAAAAAAAAAAAGGAAAAACAAACCAAACCAAAACAACAAAGGTGTTTCTTCCCTCTGGCTCACATGAACCCCAAGCCTGCTCTCTCGACTGACTGCTGGCTTCACACATTCCCTTTCTAACTGACTGCTTCTCTTAACTTGCCCAGCTGTCTTTGAAGTTGCCAGTGTCCAGCTCAGCCCCTTCTGCTAGGGTGGTACACACACACTACTCCCACTCAGCTGGTTTCTCAGTGAGACAGCACAACTGAGGAACCAGAATGCTGAACAGAGAAGCAGGAGAAGTCACTGTATCTTCCACTTGGGATGTTCAGTCACCCTCTCAGCTGTGTAACGTTCTTTTAGCAGACCAATGTCATAATGTCTTTCCCTCTAAAGCTGCAGCTCTTTAGGAAACAGATTTTCTGTTCCTCAGAGGTCCCACTGAAAGCCTTTCACTAAGGGGATGTCTTGATGAGATTTTGTGCCTCCCTTTAAAAACAAGAGTTAACTCTTGGCCCCGCTGACAAAAGCAAAGTCTTACAGTGATCCATGTGATCTACCCTCACATCCCAGAAGTTTTGTGGTTACCTGTTGAATCATCAGTTCAGCCATTTCCAATTTCTTATGCAAATCTTCCATATCCAACTTCATAGCTGAGTTCTGGGAAACCAGGGAGTGAATCTTCTCTGACAGCTCCGAATTCTGCTGCTTTACTTCCTCGCTACTTTTGCTGAAACAAACAAACAATTGAAGTGGCATCACTGTACGTACTATGGGTCTGCTGATGTCCATGCCATAAAATATACAGTCCAGCTCTTCAGAGCAGCCAGAATCACAGAAGCATCACATCTAGTGACTTTCTTGGTTTTTTAAACTGAATATTCAACCTCCCAGGTCAGCCACCACCTGCGGTCTGTGCCCCTTGTCATGTTTTGTGGTTCTACTGAGAAGAGCACCATTGCTTTACAGTAACGAGCAGGATGGACTTACCTTCTTTTGTACAGCTCCAGTTTCAGGTTGTCTCGCTCCTTCACTAAATCTTTATTATGCTGGAGAAAGATGAAATTATTGATTCATCTACAGACTTTAGCCAAACAAATAAGATGTTAAAAAAATACTTAATTTCACCTTTAGCATATCAGCTGAAGGGGAACAGGTCATAACTGTGGCAAAATCCCCAGGACAAGTTTTCACAGAATCACTCAGGTTGGAAAAGACCTTTGGGATCGTCATGTCCAACCATTAGCCCTACTCTACAAGTTCACCCAAAGGTTTTCTTAAAACCTCCTGAATTTCACAGGAATAAGCCTGTTCTGTCATTTCAAACGTGACACTACTAACTGAACATGAGAATATTGCTGTGAACTTCTGGATTAGTAGCAATACTGAAGTATGTTTGATGGAAACCCTCCTGAGACAAGGTCTGTGAGGCTTCTGTTGTGTGGAGCTGGCAAGATGAACAAGGTAAGGTGCCAGATCTGAAGACAGCAACTGGACCATATGATTAGTGGTCACAGAAACTTGGCATGATGTCTGCCTTGGTCATGGAGAGTACAGGGCTGTACAAGGTTAATTAACAATTAACAAGGTTAATTTCTGCCTCTCCTCTAAGTAGGGACTGCAGACTTTGTAGTAGTATAGTGACAAGCAAACAGCCAAAAGGCAGAGCTGGTTAAGCATAAACAGACATGACTCTTACCTTCTCTGACTGTTTTTGCTGCATGGAGATGGAGGACAAAGTACGTTCTAGCTCTGATACCCTCTGGCGAGATGAATGTAAACGAGCAGCAAGGTTCTCAGCTTCTCCTGAACAAGTCAGAGAAGAAACAGTTGAGGCTAGACCACAAAGAGCTTTTTGGAACTGGCTGAACAGCACTTTCTACTTTGTCAGCAAGCTCCTTAGGCAGCAGAGCCTTGTGAATCAGTAGACCTGGTTCCACTCCCAGCTCTGCAGGTGACCCACTAGCAACTCTGTAAGTACCTTCCTCACTTTTAGAGGAGATGATGAAACTTCCTCTGCAGAACAACAGATGATATGTTGTTTAGTGGTTTTTTTCCTAATCGCTCAAATTTAGTTCAGAATGAAAGGCTGGGGTAAAAGCTACATTAATATGACAGCTGTGTGGGAGGGAGGGCAGAGAAAAGGGAACAAACTTTTAAGAGAATCAGAAGAAAGTCAGAAAGGAACAGTCTGGGGTAGTCACCAGGAGCAAATCGGGCTGACAAGGCTTTAGTGATGCACAAAAGAACCTCAACTGCCATGGGACCAACATGCTCCCATTTGGGGGCAGCTATGATGACAGAAGCAGTGACGGTGCCAAGTATTGCTCATTAAGGAGTCAGTGAGTGTTGTGAGATGGCTGCCAGCAGCTATCACGCCTGTGACTTGAAATCCACAGTTTAACCAACAGCTTGAGCTGAGGGCTCACAGTCAATTACCTGATTTCTGCCGTGCAGCTTGCTGAGTATGGCCAAGGGCTGTCTGCAACTCAGACTTCTCAGAAACTAGAATTCCAATAGTCTGGATGTGAACCTTTGGGAAAGGAAAATCAGCTCAGCGCAAAACGTATTTGCTTGTAACTGCAAAATCACTGTTGCCACAAAAGGATAATTCAGTAAAGGTAAGGAGTGCAGGCTGGCTGACTGACTCCCAGTCTCCCTGAAGGAATGGACTTGTGGCTTCCAGGATAAAGGCTTAGTGGTAAGAGCAGGAGCCAGGTGATATTACTGTGATGGAGGCTCTGCCTTACCTGCAGCTGTTCCCTCAGTGCTGCTTGCTCTTTAGAAAACTTCTGTTCAAACTCCTTCTTTTCCTGTATAAATAAATGATGCCTATTCAGCACAAAAACATAAACGGTTAGCCCATCTTGGCTTATGTCAAACTAAAAAAGCAGCGATTCACTGGCAGTGCTTCCAGCATCTAAATGACACCATAATTTTTAAAGACATACTTCAGTCTTCCATTATTTGAACTACTACATTATTTATCCATCCTAGAATGGCAATGACAGCACAGTGCAGTCACTGCTTGTGTACGTGCGGCAGCATTTGGAATGCAAGCTACTGGCAAGGACTGGAACTATAATCTCCTGTCTCCACTGCACTCTTCCGATACTTGAGCATTTAAATACCACCTTTTGTCAAAATTAAGAATGCTACCTGCCAGGCCTAACTCATGAAGTCAAAATATTCAACCTTATGCTACAAATGAAATGGAATCTAACATGAGACAAGATCACAAGTGCTTATGTCAGAATCCACTATGCTTTCTACTCCTCAGAAAAACACCTATTTCTGTATCCACCCAAAAATAGGACACACTTTACCTTCTCCAGCTGATTCACTGCTTCTTGGTTCTGCTGTTTCTATGGAAGAAAATTAATGTGCCAGTATTAACAGAAAATACTCTCATACTGCTGAAACACATTTTCACTTTAATGAAGTAGGATACATGCCCAATTAATGCAAACAGAATTTCCATTATCCTTTCTGTAGAAGACTAGGAAGTTTTTCTAAGCTATTAAAAATAACAGATTTGAGGCTTCCTTCACTGATACGCTTGATATGCCAGGTATGTTTTTCCTTGTTCAGTACATTACCACAGTTCTTCCCAAATATCACTACTGAAACCCCTTCATGGTCACACCTGAGCATCCATCAATTTCAGTTAAACTTGCATCCCACATCTATGAAATTAATCCTAGTGATCCTGATGTATTAGGGTAGTCGCCAAAAATGCTTAAAAAAAACCCTTAAACAACACCAACTCCCCCTCCAAAAACCAACAGAACCTATCATCTTTCCCTTTAAATGAAACCTTAGACCCTTATCCCTCTTAACAACTGGCCTTTAAGTCATGCAGAGCCGCACTTATCTTGGCAAGCTTCTGCAAAAGGTGGTATGAGAGAGAGCTGAAGCCAAATGCAAAGAAAAGGGATAATTCTGTTCTAGCCAATTTCAGTTTTATGGGTGAAGTGTCCCTTCCAACTTGAGATATTCTTATGAGTCTATGATTCTAAGTCTCTGGAGAGTTGCCGACTGTAGATACTGCATCTTTAGACACAAGGTGAAGGAGACGGAAGTGGCAGGTGCCTACGCAGGCTGCCACACAAGCCGTGCTGCTGTGTTTGCCATTTGCTGCTGTTGTCCCCCTGGCAGTTTTCTCACAGATGCCTCCTCAGTAATATCATTAGTACTTTTTCCCCCTTCCCGAAGGGTGGACATTGGCCAAGGTACTACTGCTTCAATGCATTTTGAAATATGACTACAGATGGAAGGGGGACGAGTTAGAGGTTTTGATTCTAGCAATGCCAGGGCACAACAAAACCAGGGAAAGCAAAGGCAAGGCCATGAATGCAGCAAAGGCCCTACAGTGTTCTGGGCAAACAAAGAGAATCTTGGGTGGGAAATGCACTATACCAAGTACCTCTGCAGCCCAGCTAAAAGACAAAAAGAAAAGCCAAAAAAACCAACAAAATGGAACAGAAATAACCTGAAACAAAAAATAAAACAACAAGAGGGATTGTGGGGTACACTGGGACATGCTGAATTTTGGGAAAAGTGTAGTTTGAGAGAGGAACAAAATGGGGAAAAGGATTTCATACAAGAAAGGCTCTTTTCAGACTGAACCAAGTCCACTTAGCTGCATTTCTTGTAGTGTTAAAGCTGAAGGCTGAAAAGCAGCAGCGGGAATCCATGCAGGCCACAGGACAAAGCAGTTCATTCATCGTGCCAAGAGAAGCTGAGGATATGATCAGAAACCAGCCCCAGGTCTCTCTTAGACCTATTGCTCCCACTCTGATGATATATTTAGAACAGCACCATCACCTGCAGAAACAGATTTTCACACTGCTGCCAGCACCAGAACTGGGTATCTCTGGCATTCAGACCAGGACCAGAAATAGGTGTTTTATCAGGATGCTTATCATCCAGGGAGAGCATGATGAGAACAACAGAGCGAACTTAATGGAAACAACAAAACTCTGGTTCCTCAGAAGAGTCAATACATTTGCACGTGGCCTTAGCCTTTGAGCCTCTTAACAGCTTTTCCAGACAGCCCATTTTGTTCCTTACAAAGTGCTGTGTAAGCAGCTTCCTCATGGCACTACGAGAGAACCCATAACCCTGCAGACACCCAGAGAGCATGGAAGAGCAGCAAAAACAACGTCAGACTGGTTGGTTGGATTGTTTCTTACCAATTCCTCTATCTTTGTAACGAGCTGTTTGTTAGTTAGATTGCTGGAATCCAGGGCTACTGCCAGCTCCTGGTAACGTGTCTGATGGGCACATGCAGACAGGAGAAAAAGGAAGGAGCAGAAGAGGAGGAGGGGAGGAAAAAAGCAATAATTAAAAAGGACGGAAAAAATAAATCATTACCACAGTTTGATACAATCAGATTCTCCAAACCAAACAAAATCTATGGTTTCAACAAAAGCAGCTGGGACACCAGCATATTTTATCCATTTCTGCTGAGGCTTCATTTTGACATAAAAGCTAATCAGAAATAAGAACTGCAGTTGCATGGAAGCCAGATTATCCCCAGTCCCCCAAATGGAAACACCTTCAATGCCTATCTACTACTGTTGATCACAACTACCTGATTACAGCACAAGGCAACACTCGACAGTGATGGATGTGAACCGTGCATTCAGTTAGGTCTCATTAACACTGCTGTAAGCACAGACTCACAATAAATGATCAACAGCAGCAAATAAGAAAGAAGAAAAAAAAAAAAAAAATGTAGACTGAGAACAACTTACTTCCATTTCCTTAATATTTGTGGAAGAAACAGCACTTTCCCCATTCACGTATGACGTAGACTAGAATAAATGAGTCAAGTAAGTCAGTTTTATTCCCCAAGGCAACAAATCACTATTAAGTAAGAACCAACTATCATAATAATACTTCTTATAGCACCTTCTGCTTCACAGTACCGTGCACAGACAGGCACAGAGAACATGTTTTTTGCCTAAGGACTGATGCGGATTCCCCCTGTGACGAGCTGACGTGAGTTATGCAGACTGACTTCAGATTCCTTTCCACTAAATCAACACTGCATCTTTCCATGAATACACACTGTTCATTCATCCCACTCTGCTTTTCCTCCTACTACTGAAATTTCACATTCCTGAAACAGGATTTTCTCAATGCTTAGATATCATATTGTTTAGCAGGATGACTGCAGACACCTCTGAGATTGAAAAGTGTTTTCTGGAGCTGACTGCTTAAAGCTCCGCATCAAACATCAAGAGAATTAATAGGAGCAATGGATCAAAACAAGACTGTACCTGAGAAACCAGGCCATTGAGTTGTTCAGACAACTGGCGGAGACTTTCTGTTGATGAGAAAGACCTGGGAACAAAGTAAGAGCCTGCGATGAAAATGCCTCCCAGAGAACTGCCCATATCAGAACAGCACTGGGGAGGAATAAAACTTTAGTTTGTTGGGATCCTGTTGCAAAGCTGTTTGAGAAACAAACATGCTCACCTGTTCTCATCCAAAGCATTTTTATGATCCTCAGCTTCATGAATCTGTGGATTGAAATACAAAAACTTACAAGCCTGTAAAAGAAGATGGGAGTCACATTTGTGGATGTGTCACTAAGACTTGATTGTATCTGGGCTCAGGTTCCACAGTACATGTAATTACTGCTTCCCAAAGAAAGATGAATTTAAAACCACCAACTCAAGTCCTGGCTTACACATAATTTCTGAGTGGGAAGAGCCCAAGCTGCTTGGGACGGAGAAACCTGAAGTGCTACAGGCTTTATGTTTGCTGTTATCAGTATAATCAACACTTTGCTGGGAAATACTTTAACTGAATATTTAACTAGTGAAAGGAAACACCGATTGATCTGATTGGAGACTTTCTGACATACTAAAGGAACTTTCTGCTAATTAAACAGGAGAGAAGGGAAAGGAAAATGGCTCTGGAGGACACAGGGGCAGGTGCATGCTAGTATTCTCTCTGCTCTCACAGATGATAACTAGATGGAGAGTGTATTTTTAACAGGAGAAAATCTGAACTAGTAAAGTCATATTTATGAAGAGTGTCTTTCTCAAAAAAAAAGTTACCAGTAACCAACATTCAATGGTTCAGTGGCAGTGTTCATAATTCACAAACCTGTGTCAGCTGCATGCTCGCAGAAGCGGGCAGAACAGAACCAGAGCTAGGCAGGCTGTTGCTGTTAGATAGCACAGGGACATCGGGAGCAAGCTGTTCAGCATTACGAGTGGCAACATCACTGTCAAAGTACGCCTGTCACAAAACACATCACAGGAATTACAGCCTTCGTGCAAAATGAATGAAAACACACATGAACACATCACCTTGTGACCTGCCCATGAAAACCAGACAGACATGAACAATCAACCATTTAGAAACATGTGGAAGGGAATCTGTGTTCTCCCCAGAACAAACAGGTGATGGCATCAACCCACAAACAAACACTGTCCCAGACCTGTGCCCTCCCAGAGCCAGTCTGAAAGAACCAGTGTTCCGTAATCAAACCAGCTTCTTTAACACGGGACAATGTCACCCAGGTCTAAGTTCACACACTAAATTTACTGCCAAGGACTCGCCAAAAAGCAAGGGCAAAGCCAGATGGTAGCCACTGTGCTCTGAAAAGCACTACTACCTTCAGGGTGTGTCTGGGGAAAACACGGATCACTGTGTGCAAATTAAGATGGGAAAGAACAGGTTAGTGTCTACCTGAAAACTGGGTTAGTCAAACTCAAACACTCCATCTAAAATTGGGTGAAATTTGTGGCATGCCATGAACCACAAGTTTAGAAGCAGGACATTTATGAAGAGGCCAAAACTCAGCGGGGCTGGGAGCAGGTGCCTGTGGCCCTGCTGGAGCTATGAATGCCATGACTAGAAGAATCTAAATGCAAAAGAGAAGGGGCCCAAAAACTATTTCTGGACAGCGATGCAAGGTCTCATCCAGCCTCTGTGGGAGGATGAAGAGCAGTCGATGACATCTCTACCAAGCTACAGCGCACTGCACAATTTCATCTTTCTTGTACAGCACGAGAGAGCCATAAGGGCCTAGAGCAGTGTTCTAGTTTTTACAGCAATTTGTTTTATTTCATCATCCAGCTCCAGGCAGTCATCGTTTAACAAGACTACAAAGCAGATGAGATCATATATCAACACTCCACCCCACCAATACATGGCAGCTCTCTGCTATTCCCATCTGAAAGAGCACCCTGTGACTTCAGTTACTCCCTTCTTAGCACTTCACACAAAACCCAGTATCTCTCTCCTGGCATTCCCTGTTTACCTGCTCAGCATTTCACTCAGGAATAAGCAGCAAGGAGAATACAGTAGCACTGAAAACAGATTTCATGAAAGCAGTAAGCTGAAAGACTGCAGAGGGAAACAAACAGAATTTTCTGTCTCAGGACAGGGGCTTAATGGAAGGTCAGGAATTCCCTTACTTCCTCTAGCTACAGGTTAATTCTCCTTTCCTGGTTCAGACTCTCATCAGTACAGAACATTAGGTGGACCAGAGGAACACTTGCCCCAGTGCATCTCAAAAATGTTTCCTTAATTTCTTCTGATTAGAACATTCTTTTTACTTAATGCTTCAAGATGCAAAAACCACTTAATGTGCCTTAACCACAAGAACTCCTTCCTTCTTCCTCCACAATTAGTTTTAAAATACGCTTTTTTTAAAAAACCAACAAAACAACAACAATTTAAACAGCTGGATTTGTTGGGAAACAGAAAGAGTTAGGAGCAAGAAACTTATCTGGAAATTACGCACTGGGAGTTCTAATAAAGTAGAATAAAAACTTAGTAATTCTGCTCAGCTTAGCATATAGTAGGATCCATTTGCTTTCACACAAAGGCTCCTATTTTGCTGGATTCTCTGTGTTCCACAGCCAAGAATGCTGAAGTGGGTGAGATGGGAGGGGTCTGCCTCACATCAAGACACCAATGGCAGCAGTAGCTCTGATGCTAATGATCAGCTTTTCTGCCCTATTAGTGTCAAGCAAATTTCTGAACAGCATTTTCCTGACTCAGGATTTTTACAAGATGGCAAGCTGGAAAGAGAAATTCTTCTTTTGTTACATAGTGCAAATAAATACCTGTTTTCAAGTTATTGCCCAAACCCCAGACACAATAACCCTCAACTTCCCTAACAGTCAATCAGATTAAAATGTATCTCTCCACACTAAGGAAACGGAGAAAAAAATAAATTGGGAAAACAAGAATGAATAGAAGTAATAAATCCACCATTTTCAGAGCAGGACTAAAACAGTAGACACAGGCAGGCCTTCACTGCAAGACCAAATGCCACCTCAGCAACAGCAATGGACCACCCATCTTCATCTCACCCTCCAATGTGAAACAAGCCTCTTTCTCCAAGACCTAACTTACATGGAGCTTACAAGTATGAACTGAACACAGTCCCCATGGCAAGAGTGAAACCTCAATCAAAATACATGTTTTCTGATGCCAGACAGGCACATCCAAGCACCTTCCAGGCTGGCAATGTGTCTTCGTGTCACTCAAGCTCTACTGATATGCAACCTCCACAGACAAGGTTCAGCGGGAGGAATTTTCTGCTGTTTGCTCTGTGTGTTGGACAAACAGCTGCCATGTTATCACACCAAAAAAAAAGGAGAAGAGGGATATAAAGGCAACTCAGAGTGAACTCCACTCCATCTCGCAGGTTTCGCTGCATCTATCTGGTACCCCTGGTGATGATTACATTTACTGCTGGAGACACGGCGATACACAGGAATGTAATAATGAGTTACATTATGACAAATACATTGAAACAATGGCAGGGAGATAAGCTACCCAAATGATGCGAGCAAAAATGAAAAGCAGAGCTTTGGTACAATAAAATTGGAAGAAAATACTGGGCTACAGAACTGGACTTAGCTCTGAGTTTCTATCACAATTTAAGCTTTACTTAAATTGTTTGCTCCTGAACACATTTCTCCTGCTTACTGGCACACTCCCTGCCCTTTCCTTGAGCTTGGAAAGATGAAGACTCTAAAGCCTATAAATGCTTGACTTGAAGTATCTGACTTCCTGCCTGAACATATTTAAAGCCATGGTACTTGCCAGCCTGTACATCACCTGTCACAGAATGGGTCAGCTGGAATAACCAGCCAGCTCACTCGGGGCAGCCACTCGCCTGGAGATGAGCAGAAACACACCCTTCAGAAATGAGGCTCTAGGACCTGAAGTGATGACCAGAGCAGGAGAAATACAGACTTAAGAAAACACCATCTCTTCCTAATAGTGTTTTCCTCAGAAGTTTGGTTACTTTATTGCCTCACCCCAAATTCCTGGTTCTCCTCAGCTGTCTCAAGGAAGAAATTTCGACAAGTTTCTCTTTTTCACATATTAAGTTTGACACAAACCAGATGGAAACAAGCACTTACGAGCAATGGAAACACATGGAAACAAATAGCTCGGTGTTAACAAAAACAGCAACAAAACTCAAGCAACTGACAATGGCTATGTCAGGACAAGGCTCCATCCGACAAATCGAGGTCAGTGTAAACAGAACCCGTAGCATGCAGCAGGGAGAGCGAGTCACTGCGAGGGACACAAGCACTGCCTCACCTTCCTCTTGTCCAATGAGGGTATGGCTACCCCATTGGAGCGGTTAAGGTCTGACACCAGCACCTTCAGAATGTTCTGAATCTAAAGGAGGCGAAAGAAAAGGGGAAAGAGAAATGGCTCAGAAAAGGACAGAGAGAAAAAAACCCGTCAATCAAAGGCAGCCAAAGAAACCAGCATCCTCCAGTCTGTTTGGAGCATGCACCTCAAAAAACCAGCTGTGGACAGAGGCAGGGCTGTGGGAGAGCGCTGCGTGCTCAGAGCCAGTGTCGGCACATCCCGCAGAGGCAGCTGCTCACTCTTGTGGCACATTTTGTACACGAGCGATACAGGCACCTACACCCCTCATCTATTACACTGGCTCTAGTCACGTTGTTTGGGAAACCAAAGAACAAGGAGGTGGCAAATGATTTGGGAGAAAAAAATTTGACACTCACGTTCTCTGGAGGCTGCTGGTCATCATTGGTGGGAGTCTCGGGTCTGCTGTCTTCCTTAGTTTTGCGTTTTTTCTTAGTTCCTGCAGTTGCTCCAGGGTTATTCTTCTGCTGATATTCCTTCAGCTGTGAAAAAAAAGAAGAATCTGAAGTCCAAACAGAATATGCCTTCTATGAGTAAAATGTTATAAAAAAAAAAAAGAAGCTCCAACTGAGTAAAAAAGCAGATCAAGCGTCAGGACAAGAGAAACAGTCTTCAAAGAGTTTGTGCCTCTGTGGAAAAAGAAAAAAGCAGTCCCGAGAAGCCTAAAGTAAGCACTAGTGTGACGGGTTTATGACAAGAGGCTCAGAGTTGCAAACATGCAACTTTTGTATACAGCTGATGATGTCCTCAGGAAACAATCTGCTACTCCATACTGCAACTAAAAGGGTGTTACAAGAAGTATTTGGGTTTTTTTGGGGGGGGTTATAACTAAGAGCAATAAGGAAAATTTAATAAAGGGCAATTAATCCCGAATGCAAAGTGAAAACAGCAATGCCTGATACTAAGATCTTCCACTCCGTTAAAGATTTTAAGAAGGAAAATGACAATCCCCACAGACAGATCACACATTAATACAGGTACTGTAATAACTAAGAGGAGGAGCAATCTGCAACTGATTTCTGAATCGTATCCACTTCACGAAGGAGCTTGTCTGATAAGGTGCAACCTGAATCCTGCCAGGTCTTCCGGCATTTTTGTGTGTGTTATCAAACCCCTAAGCCCCAAACCAGGCGAGTCCCAGGCAGTTATGTAAAGTACCCACTTCACCAGCCCCCGCCGCTCATCTCAGACACAACACCCTGTCCCCCCGCAGCTCCAGACACCGGGCGGGCTTCGGAGTCAAGGTGAGGAAACAAATAAAGGAGAAGGTTCCCATTATTCGGAGGATTTCAAAATGGAAGCCTGAACTGCTCCAGGACACTTTCCCATTCGTATGACTTTGACACAGAGGCCCATCCCGCCGGGACGGAAGGAGCCGAGCCGCCCCGGGGAAAAATTAAGATTAAAAACAAAAAAAAAAGGAAAAAGAAAATAACACGGGGAGGGGGGCAGTGGGGAACTACCAAACCAGACCGGGAGGACGGCGCGGCACCGCGGAAGCCCAGGCCCGGCCTCTCACGGCCACCTCCCCCCGGCCGGGGGCGGCCGACAGCGGGGAAGGCCCGGCCGCAGCACCGGACACCCCGGGGGCTCCCGGCGGCCTCCACCGCGGCCCGGCCCGGTCCCGTCAGGCCCGGAGCGAGCGGGGCGGCAGCGGGCGGACTTGGCCCTCAGGAGAGGCTGAGCCCGGCCTGGCTCGGCTCGGCCCAGCCCGGCGGCTCCGATCCCCGTGGGGCCCAGCCGCCCCTTGCCCGTCCCATCCCGTCCCCCACCGGCACCTCACCTTCTTCTTGGCCGCCGCCAGCCTGCTCTGCCTGCTGCCGTCCGCCATGTCCGCCCCGCGCCCGGGCCACGTCAGCCGCGGCGGGGAGCGGCGGAGGCGGCCGCCAGGCTCCGCCCCAGCCCGGCCTGCGCTCCCGGGGCGGCCCGGGCCCGGCTGCCGCTCCCCGCCCCGCCGCTGCCGGCTGCGAGGCCGGCGTGCGAGCCCTGCTCCTGCCGTGTGACGGACACCCGGCCCCGCTCCTGCCGTGTGACGGACACCCGGCCCCGTCCTCCCGTGTGACACACTGCGCTGCCCCCCTCCCCCCGTGTGGCTCCCTGCCCTGCTCCTTGCGTGTGACACCCTGAGCTGCCCCTGTCAGTCGCCCAGAGTAAACACTGCTAGAAACCAGCCCGGGGAGCCGGGCCGGCTTCCCTCATCCTCTGCAGGGCACGTCCTACACATCTACATAGCTTTCTATTTTGTGTGTCCCTTTGATCTCTGAGCTTCGCCTTTGAAGTCACGGCTAGCAGAGGTGGCTGGGCTTTGCTAGTGTGTGATCCTGTTCCCAAGTCCTTTGACCTTCCAAGTGCGGCAACAGTAGAGTTTGGGTCGTGTGGTCAGCCCAAGGAATCAGATATAGCTGCTACCAGCTCCTGGCACTGCACAGGGACACGTTTACCTTTGCCAACCCGGCCAGGAGAGCTGTGGGAAGAAGGCTCCTTCTACACTGGTCCAAGAAGCCATGATCATTTTGTGTGGCAAGGTTTTGGTAGTGGGGCCAGGGCCTTCAAATGGTGTGGCCACACACCTAGCAGCTGTGCTGGCCTGTCACTGAGCACTTCCTTGGGCCAGGCAGGATGTGTGGAGCAGATGGTGCCTCAGGCTGTGGCAGCTTCTACCCTACAAAAATAGTAATTTTCTGAGTGACCCCAGAGGCCCCAGAGCTCTCCCTGAGATCTTGTCCCAGCTGCAGCCCCAGAGCTCTGAGGCATTTTTTTAAGAAACTGACTGTACCTTGGCTATGGTAATTGGGGTAATTAACATAGAATTATACAATGTTTTGGGTGGGAAGGGACCCTTAAAGCTCATCCAGTGCAACCCCCCTGCAGGGAGCAGGGCCATCTGCAGCTAGAGCAGGGTGCTCAGAGCCCCAGCCAACCTCCCCTGCAATGGTGCCAGGGATGGGGCAGCCACCACCTCTCTGGGCAGCCTGGCACAGGGTCTCCCCACCTGCAGGGTCAAACATTTCTTCCATCTCTCCAGGCTAAACCACTCTCTTTTAGTTTAAAACCATCACCCCTTGTCCTGTCACAACAGGCCCTGATAAAAAGTCTGTCCCCATCTTTCTGCCAGGCCCCTTGAAGCACTGAAAGGCCCCCAGAAGTTCTCCCCAGAGCCTTCTCCTCTGCAGGCTGAACCCCCCCAGCTCTCCCAGCCTGGCTCCCAGCAGAGGGGTTCCAGCCCTCCCAGCATTGCTGGGGCTCCTCTGGCCCCGCTCCACCAGGTCCCTGTCTCTGCTGTGCTGAGCACTCCCGAGCTGCCCCAGCACTGCAGGGGGGTCTCTCTCTCTGCCCAGAGCCCTGGGAGCAGAATCCCCCCCTCCCCTGCTGCCCACGCTGTCAGGGATGCAGGGCAGTTCTGTCCTGCCCCCCCCCCCACGTCACCTGCAGCCTCACACGGGGAACTCTGTTCTCCAGTGCTCTCCGTCCTGTCGGGCGCGGGAACCGCAGCCGGGCCCCGTGATGGGGAAACTATGGGCCCCGGCGTGCCCCGCGGAGACTACAGCTCCCGGCGTGCCCCGCGGAGACCAGGTCTCCCGGCGTGCCCCGCGGCCCAGCCCGCCGCCGGTCGAGCGGGAGTCGCAGCCCTGGCCGAGGGAGTCCCGCCGGGCGCGGGTCGCCCCCCGCCGTGGGCTCTGCGGAGGAGGTAGGAGCCGGTTCCCTGCTATTCCCTTCCCTTCCCCTCCCTTCCCGCGCCGTGAGCCGTGTCCCCGCTCAGGTGGCCAGGCCCCGCCGCCAGGGTGTCCGGCCCTGACGCGGCCCCCTCTGCTTTGCCAGGGCCTCCGGTGGCGGCCGGCGGAGCGGCGCTGCCGGCTTCAAGTCACCGGTGAGTCCCCCCCGGGCTGGAGCGGGAGGTGGGCCCTGCTCGGTGGCTTTCCCGGGGAGCGGGGCCGGCGGGGAGCGGTGCCCCCCCCCAGCAGCCGCTGGTCTGTTCGCGGGGGCTCTGCCCGGCACAGCCGGGGGCGTTTTTCCCGGCGGGTGCGGTCGCTGGTTGCCCGAGTCGCTGCCGACCCCTCTTAAAAGCTAGATTATTATTTTTATTTTCACTTTATGCTGTAAATCTACAAAATGCTGCAGAACGTGATATGCAGCTGAGTAATGTTACGTAAACCCATAAATACTTTACCTGAGCTTCCCCCTCTTCCAGCCCAGGAGGTATTTTTTCTTTTTCTTTTTTTTTCTCCCTTTTTATCCCAGTGACACACAGAGTGCTTTCTGATCAGTGCGCTCCAACACTGTAGCATCTCTCCTAGGGCTGAGTTAGTGCTAAATGTCTTCTGTGCTCTACAGATCCCATCTCCAAAGTCCTGCCAGCCTAATGGGGCCAGCAAAGAAACCTTGCAGTATGAAATTGAAGAGCTGAAACGGAAAAACCTTGCTCTAGACCAGGAAATCGCACAATTACTGTCCGAGTATGTCTTTGGCAAGCTCAGTATTCACTGTGATGCCCCATTTATCTTTGTTTTGAAAGCAAAATATAGGTCTGGGAATCAGCTAAAAGCTGACCTCTTATGATGCCGTTTTTATCATGTTGCAATAGAGCGTTGATTACGGCGTTGTTTTTGAGTTATGGGACCTGCTAAAGAGGAATTTCTTTCTGTTTTGTTGGGTAAGCAAAACAAGTTTTATTAGAAGCTTGGGTAAGAGGATTTTGACTTCACCCGAGATGTTGCTGAGGTAATTATGTGTTAACTGGGAAAGAATGATTTTAACCATCGTGATGTTACGACGCATCACGATACCAGAAGAGCTTATTCATGTGAGGATTAAATTGAGATCATCACGTGTATAAACTGCCAAATTTAGTCCCAGATAAAACTGTTCCCTTTTTTGTTGTTCTATCTTGAACAAATATTTACTTATTTTGTGGGTGAGTGTGTTAAACATTTGTGTTCCAGAAGCAGGGGTGTTTTCCAGGCAGGCAAGTGGCCTGTATAGCACTGTGACACGTTGGGTGCCACCTACAGTGCGGTTTCTTAGGACATGTTGTGGCAGCTGCTTATTAGCAACTGTTTTGAGATAAAATTGCTGCTTGACTTGTAAAGAGGGGGAATGTCTGTGGGCTGTTTGTTGTGAAGGAGTGATATTTTCTAGGATAATGTGTAGTGCGTGGAATGGAAATGGTAGAACAACAAAGGCTGTTCCAAAAGCTTTTTTGTTTTATCCTGAAGGATAAACAGACCTCCTTATTTTTTCCCTAGCTACAGATTAGAGAGACATATAGATTGAATTCACCACAGCCTATTCCAGTCGCTACTTGATCCTGAGAACTTGGGTGGATTGCTTGTTGGTTTTTGGGTTTTTTTTTTAATAAATCTTGAAAGTGGCAAAAATAAACTCAAAATGAGGATCTGTTAATTTGTAGCTTTCATATTTGACTTGCAGCAGCTGTACTCGCTGCCTTTAAATTCTGCTTTTGAGATGCCAGGCTTGGGCATTTCAAATACCCTTTGCTGTGCTCGGTGGGCACTGGCAGCACTCGCTGCGCAGCATCAGCAATCTCTCAGCGTTGCTTTTGACCCTTCTTGTTTTATTGTTACAGAGGCTACAGCCTGGAGGAACTGGAGCAGCACATCTCTCTGCTCCATGAGTATAACGATATTAAAGATGCTGGACAGATGTTGCTGGGCAAGCTGGGTAAGGAACGGGAAAGCTGTCAAAGAATTTCTGAGTCAATGTTTTCATACAGAATAAGAGAGAAGCTGCTACGCTGTGAAGGCAGAGCTTGTTTTAAAGACTCTTCAGTTCTAGGCTTATATTACCCAGTCACTTCTGCAAGCACAAACACTTCTGTCATTATTTTCTTGGAATGTTTTTAGAGCTGAAGATGTGAAATAATTGTCATTTACTGGTATTTTAGTCCATTATGGATTACTAAAATTTGGTAAGTCTCATTAATTCTTGTCAGTTTTGTTCTTCATATGCTTAAAACCAGAAAAGTGTTGAGACCAGCAGAGAGCAGAGCTGCAAAACCTTAGATTGCTTTCTTAGCTATAGGCTATAGCTAGGAGCTACTGGGAGGAAAACACAAGTTTTCTGACTGGTCTGATCTTTGTTTAACAAAAGCAATGGTATTTCTTTCTTTTTCTAGCTGTTATCCGAGGGGTTACTACAAAGCAGCTCTACCCTGACTACGATCTGGAGCTTAGCGACTAGAGTTGAACCTGAAGACTGCCACACCCTGCAAAAATGACTGTTCTGGGCCATTATGTTTTGGTGTCATACCGGTTTAGGACTGGCATAAGGTGGCCTCAGAAGCATGGATGTAGAATTGCAGCAGAGGATGGGTTAACAGCCTTGTTTCTAAGAAGCTTTGGAATGTGAAAGTTGTTGAATCTATTGACTGTTTCCTGCTTGTGGGAAAAGGATGTAGGACTTTGGATAATTTCATCTACTACCTGATCAACAGTGCTTTATTGGAAAGCTTGTTATTTAGGTTAATGTTCAGACTCTTCCCATGGAGCCTTTGCTTCTCTACAACATCCAGGGGCTCTTTGGATACTGAATGGATGGATAGAGGAAGTGAGGGCATAGAAATGTGCAATGTAATAGCTGCTTTGAAAAGAAAGAAAAAACCCTCAGGAGTAGGGAGGGAAGAAGGCTGAAGGTGGTGGTGGTCTGGGGGGGTTGTTTTGGTCTGTGATCATTTCTGGGTAACTCTTGGTGTTCTGTTTTTCTGTACTTAACTGCTCTGGTATCTAGAGGTTTCTTATCATTTCTGTAGTAAATGGCAAAATGTAAAGCTGTGTTTAACTCTGGTCTGAATAAAGCAGCTGTCACACTACTCAGTAATTCACTGTAGGAGCCTATGAAACAGGGCATGTACCTGGGAACAAATTCTGAAACTGTGTTCTGAGACAACATCTATTATTCAAATGTTTTCTGAAGACTCTGAGTGGAGACTGGGGCAGCACTACCCAGCAGTAGAGAGATGCAGAATTATTTCTGCTGTCTTCTAAATGCAGAGTCACTGTGAAAGCGAGCGGTGTCCTGAACGCAAAGTGGTGTCGAGAGCGCAAGTGTTCCAATGTCAGGTGTTAGGAGTGAGGATGACTGCGCAGACTAAATTTGGCTGTTTTGAGCAGTTCTAAGTGATTAAGTACTCTGCTGACTGCAGATTCGTTGTCCCTTTTCACTCAAGCTTGATGTCCTTCTTCCTGTTTCTACTTCTGAGACCTCCTTGCCAGCGAGTTTCCCCTGCTGGTCTCCAGTCAGGCCCATGCTGGAGTCTGCTCATTATTTCCAAATTTGATTCAAATGAATCTAGCATTTGGAAACCAGAAAATGGTCACAAGGTTGCTGCTGAGCACAGATAATTGGTTTTGCGCTCTGGGTCCCGTTCCTGGCACAGAAGCATCACTAACAAGCGTCTTGTTTTGCCACAGAAGCTGTGGGGAGGGGTCTGAAGCAGGGGATAGACAAAGTGCTGTGTATTCTGTGTTTCATTCAAGCACACTTCTGCTAACAAGCAGCTCTTCCCTGAAGGGCATTCATCCAAGCATGGACTCTCCTGCGACCTCCTGGGTTACAGGTATATCCTCCCCAGCAGAAACCCCTCTTGCCAAGTGTGGAGAACTCCTGTTTCAGACTAGTTTACTAGCTTCAAGAGGAGGATAAATGTCACAAAGGTAGAACTGGGAAACGTTAAACTTTATTGGCTGGTGTTTTCCGTGTGGAAGGACGGGCTTACCTGGAGTGTTCTAACCAAAACATTAGTCTGGCAATGGCACACACAACTGGAAATGGCTTTTGCAGTGGGAAGTATGTATATAAACTCCTTCAGTGTGTATTAGGTGTAAGCCAGTGTACTCAATTACCAAGGTTACTGAGGGTTATTTAAGGACTGAGTGGTCTGTTTTCTCCCCCTCCTTGCAGGAGCACTAGGATTAGAACTTCGTGCTCTAGCTGTGCAAGGGTTCTGCCCAGCTCCACCACTTGCACTTCTGCAGTGAGGGGTTCACAAGACCATTGTTCATGAAGTGCCCTGAGCCCAGTCCCTTGTCTGTGGAGGATGAACACCCAAGGAACCAGCTGAGTTAAGAGCAAACTGTCCTTTGGGAGGGTTCCTGGGGCTCTGCAGCTGGCACAGTGATGCTCCACTGCTCTCCTGGCTGCTCTGTGCAGAGCAGGGAAACATAGAATTGCTGAAAGATTCCAGGGATTCTGTTAATAACTCTTGGGGTGCCTCAGGACAGGACTGCACTCTGACACTTCATCATGGCCCCTGCTCCTACTGTTCCTCCCAGAGTTACTTCTTGTACCTCAACAGCCATCATCTGGCAGGTGAAATACACCAGCCTTTGTCCAAATCTGGAAGAGGAATGCTTTCTATAAATCTCCAAACTTCCTAGCTAAGCACAGAGATGGAAAAATATTGAGAGCAATAATGGTAAGTGTAACTTCATGTTTTTAATTTAAATTAAGACAGTGTATTTGTGCTAAGTCAGACCCTTCTGTGATGCGCTAACGGAGAACAAACGGTATTACAGAGCACAGAGTGTCACTGGAGGGCAGTACATGCTCTCTGTGTGGACCTGTGGCAGAACAGGACACCACAGACCCCTCAACACCCTTGGTCTCTCGGGGATGTGCAGAAAAACAAGCAGCGTGCTCTTTTTTAATGAGTCAGGGTCCTCCTGGATGAGTTCTGAGCCAAGAACCAGCCTCTTCCCTGGTAGGTCACTTTCAGTTTATTTCTTGTGTCTCAAGCACTAGTCCCTACTACAAGCCACCTTCCTCATCACAGGTGCCTACTCTGGATGTAACAGTTTCCTTGCATTGCTCTGTGTAAGCTGTTTTCTCCTACACATCCCTCTTCTAATCTGATTTTGAGCTCTTATGTGTCTGAAAGCAGGGCTAATGGAAAGAAAATACTCTAGACAACAGAGGGAAAATAAAATCCATATAGCAGGTTAAGTTGTGCTGCCAGGAACAAATAAATCCACGCAGTCAAGGGAACACAGCTCCCTGCGACGCTATTTCCTGCTGCTAAACAATTTGGGGATGGGTTTTTATATCCCTTAGCAACCTCATGTTCCCAAAGTCAACAGGAATTTTGGCACAGCTAACTCCTGTTAATGAACTGTTTGTGATGCTTTTAAAAAAATGATACAGCCTGTCACTGAAAAAAAAGCCTCTCTGATTAAAGTCATCTCAAGGAAAGGGTGGAAGTGAACTGCAATTAACCTCTTTCCTTCTGCTGTCCATCATGCTGTCAGCGTGGAGCTGCCTTATTGTGCTACAGAGATTGCTTGTGGCCGTTCCCTCTGTAGCACAGCCTCAGCTGTCTGCAGCGTGGGCCATCTCCGCATCCATCTCGTGAAGATGACTTTCATCCTGATGGCCCAGTGTTCTCTCTATCTCTGTTTTCACTTTGAGCTGACAGCCCAAAATTGCATTCTGTATGTTCTGCAGGTCCCACTGTGTCCTCAGCAGAGCATCATCCAGTGTGAAGACACCATCGCGTATTCTTCGCACTTGCGTGCACACAGCAGATGATTTCAGCTCCAGACCGATCTCGTGAACTACTTTTCGGAGGTACTGCTGAGTCTCATGCAAGCAATGGATTTCTAGAAGGACAGAGAGATCCCTTCAGAAGCAGCAAAGCATTGACACAAATTCAGACCTTGTCTCTAAACCCAGACATCACTCACAGTTACGCTGAAAGAACAGGTTTGGCAGAAGAGACTATAGACGCAGCACTGGAAGATTATGATTGTCTGGAATACTGCAGGGTGTCTTAGCCCCTCCCACAGGGAATTCTTTAAAAAACAAACTCACAGATACAGGAGATTAAGGTAGAAATTTAGGTATTTCAAAGTGGGTAAGAAAAGGTACCTTCTCAATCAGATAAATAGTTTGTGAGAAGATGGGCTGCAGGAAAGCAAATCGTGCTCTAAACAAACCCAAACACTGAACTGCATTACACTGGGAAAAGGAAGAGTTTTGCCCCAGAGGTATTCACTATGCAAACTTTCTTGCTTCAGTCTAAGATCTGAAACGGGCAGGGAAAACCTGTAAGCTGGGTGTACAGCTGGCTTGACCTATAAAGCAGCTTTGGTGTTATGAGGGTTCTAGATCTTGCCCCATCAAAACACTTTTCCAGCACACTAAAGAGTATCTAATGAGGAGGTGCTTTTGTGACTCTGGAAATTACAAAACATTCAATGTTCTGCAGAGGTCACCAGTCATGTGTTGGTACAAAGTTCCCACCAACTCATTTTCCATTAAATCAGGAAGAAGAAACAGAAGTTTACCCACTTACTTGCCATAATATAAACCTAGACTCCCCCAGCATGTTTTCTACCAGTCCTACCTAGCTGGAATTCGGGAAGCGTGAACTGGAGGCACCGGATCGCTGTGATTATTGGAGGGCTTTTCCCCATGGGGCGAATCAGCCCTTTGACAGCCAGCTCATAGGCTTCTTGTGTTTTCATGTCAATGTTGGAATACCTGGGAAATTCAAAAAGGAGCAGACACTTGGGACTTTTCTTCAATGGGATTCAAAATATCTCCACCTCCAATAAAGTACAGCTGCAATTTTTATGCTTAAAACTGTCTGTGGGTTATTTGCATATGTTTTAATGCTATAATATACGTAATGTCAGTAGTGTAGCAGTTTAGGAAGAAGGTACTTGGTCACATCTACATGGTGTTTTTGTAGGTCCTAATGTAACTAATAGGTCCTAAAATAGCTGGAGATTTCCGGATACAAAGACACTTAACTGCAACCTGTCACCAGAGCACAGAGTGCTCCAAGTACCTTCTCTCTGCTCCTGTCTAGCACTCCAACTTGGATTATGGCAAACAAAATCAGCTCCTTTGTTTTAGAGATCAGCAAATGGCAGTCAGATTGGGTCCGCTGGATACGTACATCAGCAGGGCCTTATGATTTGTTCCTTGAATGACAGCGAGAATCCGTTCCAGCTTCTCCCTTGTGATATGATCTGCAGTTATTAAGGTAGAAACAAAGTCTCAATTATCCATCCAGAAGCAGGATGCAGACAGCAGCCTGAAATGTGCCATTGGGGCATTACCATCCCCTTGGCAGGCGGTCACATCAAAATGGGCTGATGAGAACTGCTGAGGTGGCTTTAGTGGAGTCACTTCTGCTGTACCACGGTGATGCACAGAGCAGCACAGTGCTGCACTAGGAAGGGGAGAATTATTTTGCTTAATTGATTTCAAGATGTTGGCTCCAGTTTCTCTTATCAGGTGTTTGAAGAGTCTCATTCAATGAAAGGTTCTAAACTGCCACCTCCAAGTATGATTTAGAGAGATATGGGTCCCATCCAATCCAGTAGCAACCACTGTGACCGGAACTCATACTGACTTTGCATATATCGTGGATGTATTTAGAACAGATGGACTACAATGTCAGATTGCACATGGGGTGCATGTAAAATAGACGACTAGAAAGCTTGTCAGGTGTATCTTTTATCATGGTGCAATTTACCTGGTTAAATGCTTTACAGTTAACATGCTGTTGTTTGGCATTTGGGTTTGTTTGTTTTAAATGAAAAAAAAAAAAAAGAACAATCCTCACATCAATTCAGTTTCTTACCAAATGTTGTCTTCTCTACTAGCTTCCCTGTGTCCGAGAAGTCATCAGTGGCTTTACCAAACAGCCCACCAATAGTGTAAACCTTGAAGAAGGGCAGAGAGTGCAATTTATCAAAGAAATACTCAAAGAAATTGAGTAGCAATATTCTGCTGTGCAGCTGCAAGGAAGTGCAAGCTGTGACAATGTTGCACAAAAAGACAGCAGCATCCTCTGCTCATCTGGCCATATATGAAGGATGAAAGTCTGGACCCTGAAAAGCTCTCAAAAACTTTGGTGGTTTTGAGACTCTAAAGTGGAATTGCTGTCACAAGGCCAGGCTGGGGAGCTGGGGCAGGAATCAAGGGTGCGGTTGCACTCGGATATTCTGAGGCTGTTCAGAGCCATCACCTACCCTGGTCAGGTGGCAGTTGTACAGGTCAGTGAGGAGCTTGTTCCCGTGCCCTATGCCAAGTACTGAAACACAGAAGACAGAGAACGTGTCACTTGGTTACTGACGTGCGTTTACACAGCACTGCAAACTCACACTGCTTTTCTTCTCCCCTGGACAGGGCCATATCTCTTTAGAAGTCAAGTCTGAGTGGTTCAATTACACCCCAAATTTCTGCCTGACTAAAAGTATGATGAGCCTGTAACAAGGGTGCTTGGATTTCCCCAGAACTTTCCACTTGGGTACGTGAGGGCAAATGCGTTGCAATGCTGGCCGCAGGGAAGCCAGTTCAGCTGGTGGAGAGGAGACAGTGGGGGGGTTATGTGGTCATGGACAGGAGCTCAGGGCCTCACAGCAAAGCCCTGTGTACTCAGATAGAAGGTTGCTCCTGTCTCCTGGCACTGCCAGTGTCTTGTTAGGTCGTTTCTGATGTGTTTTGGCATTTATACCCTCAGGTGGGTTGTAAGACTCTGGGGGTGGTATTGTAATGGCCGAGTGTTCACTGCTTCTTCCCCACACAGAAATCCACCACCTCACAGCCTGTGGGACATGGTGTTGCTCTGGGACAAGACCCACCAAAGACTCCTGAAGCTTTCACGTCCAGCCGGTGACCCGCTCCGATCTTCAGCTGCCTGAACCGTGGGCCTCGGACTGCAACAGAGAGAGCATCGGGGTCGGTACGCAGCACCCGCCAGGGGCTCTGCCACTCTGGGTTCCCATCACCCCGGGACTCCCACCGTAAAACCCCCTCCAGGGCCCCCATCACCTCAGAGCTCCCACAACCCACCCAGGGCTCCCATCACCTCAGGGCTCCCACCACCCACCCAGGG